>CAJHQP010000840.1:0-148054 GCA_905132765.1 Moricandia arvensis | reverse complement strand
AATAATAACTAGGGGCAGCCCCCGCGCAAGCGCGGGGTTTGGTACTAAAATCGGTCTTATGAAATAGATGACAATAAGGGTCCTGAGGGAGTTAGTAAATTTAGTTTGTGTATGTTATTTTTGTAGTTTCTGTATGTTATTTCATACATAGCGGATGTCGAAGGTATATCAGCTTTGAACATCTAAAGTTCGTGCGGACGTCTAACTTCTTGTAAGTACACTTTTAAGCGAACTTGAAATTGATTGTTATTAAATTGTATTTATGTTGACGATGCTATTTTCATTTGTGTGTTACGAATTATTAAAATTTGTTAATTAAAGTAACCATCAAGTCGATCATCCTCTTTTTTCTTTTTTACCTTATTCAAAAAAGAGGATGGCCGACTTGATGGTTGCTTGGGACGTAAGAATGCAAACCGGCCCATAGATAATGAACTGTTCCTTTTCTATCTCACTTCATAGATTCAATAACAACGACTAAAGTAATTTGCATAACAAATATATTATTTTTCAACGTGAATCTGCCAATTTTCATTGTTTATATTGTTGTTTGCAAATTTTGATCGGGGTTGTTATTGCATACACAGTGAATTGTTTTTGGTATATCGTAGTTGTGAGTGATTGTTTTAAGACTTTTATTAAACCTTTCTTGTTATCAATTATGGTTGTTTAGAGCTGCACCTATATGTTTGATTACACATGAGTTTGTAATCCCTCATAGTAGATGGATTAAGAAAGTATATTAAGTTTCAGAAGCAATGCCCTTATATATTGAGTTTCATGCTGGGAACCCTAAAACGTAGTGAGTATATAATTCAGAGTCCAAGTGTAAAAAAAAGGATGTGTGTTTAAAACCTTCAAATTTAAAACATCATTGGAACAGTTTTGTGTAATTTCTTATTGACCACACACCTGAGCTTTTAATCATTATATGGAGTTTGATGCGTTGTCAAACTTGTCAAACACATGGATTTGTATAACGGAAGAAAGTTAAGGACACGTAAATGTTCACAAAATATGCAAAACTCGTCAACGTTCCCCATAATTTAAAAAGAAATTAAATGTTCACCCAGTGAAAGATAGTTTGTAGATAATTGAAAATATAACGAAAACTCAGAGAAGGAAAAACATAGGAAATTAGAATTTTGAAAAGGCAGGAAAGATAAGTGGGGTTGACGGTTGTTAGACTTGTACCAATCACTCACGGGGCGTTTGCGGCTCATCTCGTTTTCAGCCAAGTTTGGTACATTTGCTTCATCACATTTCACTGCGTTGTTAGGCGCACCACCAGTTTAGCTGGCAGATGATGTTGCTTGTCCTGATTGGACATCTAACCCTGAAGCCTTTTCGTTCCCGGCATTCTGAAAGACAAATGGACGGTTTTAAGACTGTCCACAGACCCGCTCTAGGTTTTGGAATTATTGCTACGAAAGTTAATGAATAAATAAAAAAGTTAGATTACACAATCTCGAACAAAAGGTTAAGCAAGACATATTCAGTGATTGGAAAACGTATTGCTAAAGCTTGGAGATGGTCGAACTTTCTGAGCAGGGACAGTGGGGAGGACTTCATCAATATTGTTGGTGGGGATGAAATGAATAGCGATAATATGATCCGTAATCTTTATTATTTGTGCATCGGCCTACTTCAAATCCATCAACTCCACCTACCATACCTGTTTGTAGAGAAGCACGGTACTTATTGGCATGGACAGCATGGATAAATTCATTAGAAGAATACAATCAGACAGAAGGGTAACTTGGTTAACTTGACTCCCGATTAAGAAATGACCAGAAAATCATTGATGTGAGAGAGCGGATGGACATACATTTTCATTTAGGAAAAGTAAGGTACCCATAAATTCTCCATTCTTCTTGATGAGGCAGGAAGCCCATAAGCGGAGGAGGCGGCAGCGGCCTACGATGAACTGAGTAGACCGACTAAGGCGGGGATCGTCGAAGAAGGTGTGGGGACCGGTGATTGAGCAGCAACAACAACAGAGGAAGACATTTTGCAAGTGTGGGGTATAAGCTACGGCGGAGTTGAGACGTTCCATTCCTGGCTCAAGGATTGACTATATATATATAGCGATGGCTGTGGTGGCCGTTTTGAAACGTTCGATTTATTAAGGCTATCACCAAAGAAGGGGAAGATGGAGGGGTAGATAGAGAGATTAAGACTGCCATGAATACTTGTTCCTGAATCATCACGAGTAACGTAGATTAAATGAAGGGCGAGGAGACGCAGATTCTTGATCTCGTCGCAGAACTGAATGTGGCTGGAAACCCTAGTTAGGAGATGACGACACATGTGGGATCTTGTACGTCTTGTTAATACGATTACTTGTAATTGGAAAATGGGTTTCAGGCTCCTATCATTCGTATAACTTATGGCCCAATTATAACATAATACGATTCGTGAGTCTGAGTCAAGCAAGTATCAAATATAATGACATGTAAAATATGAGTTGAGATGGCATCATTCTATTGGTTAATTTTTCATGCTGATGTGGATAGCTTAGATTTTGATCTTATTCTCCTTTTAATATTAGTAGATTCGCCTGGAGTTAATTAACATGCACTTATATAGGTGAGCCATATATTGGGTGAAGTGTTGATTGACTATGTGGTCTTAAATCATTTACTGAATGTTGTATGGTGTAAAGTTCAATGTGGAAAACATTACACTGTTTAGATCAGTGCCTTTAAAGCATTGTGTCTGTGTATTACATACGAGTGTTTTCTGAGACATAGTGTTATGTAGTAGTAGCAGCAGACATGATAATCTAAGAGTATCTTATGATGTTTTGGATGAAGAAAGTGCACCGGTTTTCTCAAGATCACGTTGTCTTGCTCGTTCCATTTTCCGCTTTCTCCATTCTTCCAATGCTTTAAGAACATTGTGTAAACACATCAAAAACACTCTTCATATGTAGTTTTGTTTAGCATGAACAAAGAGATTGTAACTGTGGTTTGTGCCATTTAATATACCTTTCAAGCTGGACGCATCGTTTAGCGAGCGGAAATCTTTGAGGCGTTTAGAGAGATCAACGGCTGTGTTCTGCTTCACATCTTTCTCCTGTTCTGTTTCTTGTCCTCCAGATGACTCCTGTTCGATTTCTTGGACCTATAATAGATCCAAATGCTAAGAGTAAGAGAAGTAGAGTGGCTTTAGAGATTGTGAACAATGTAAGAGTGTTGTAGCTTACTCTTTTGATAAGCTCTAGAGGTTGCATGGAGAGTCTAATCTCTTCAGCTTCCTTCACATACCGAAGCTGAGCTGCATTTATCAAATGTATGGTGAATGAATGAAACAAGAAACCAAAAAGAAGAAAGCTTTTACAAGATAATAACTAGGCTTAACTTTATAGATGATGATGTAGAAGATATATATCAACAGTCTCTCCCAAAGAGATGACATTCAAAGTTTGGTTTTTTAACAGACATAAAATGTCAAATCCAGACACAACAGTTCCATGGAAGAAGCTAACAACTCTTTAAAGTAGAATCAGTTAATCTAGAAAGAATGAATCCAAATCTAGTAAAGAGATCCAGAAATTTTGAAACTAGTCAGCAACAAAGCTTGAACCTTTGTTGGTATGAACAGATCCGAGAAAGACCCATCACAAGATGATCCCTCAAGCACCAAACTTTAAATCAAAATTTGATTAATTTCCAGAAAGAGAGAGATTACAACAAACCTGAAACGATTCGGCGAGAGGAAGAAGAAGAAGACGAAGTGAAAAAGCCCTGAAGGAGGAAGAGGAAGATGAGAAGATTGACGAGAGTGAGAGCAATTGTGGCGTTCTTGAAAGAGAATCTCATTCGCCATTGATGATGATTATGATGATGATCCATTCTCTAATTCTGTTTCTAATTGCGATTTCACCAAACTTGGAATTTATGAAAGAATCATCAATCTTCTTCTTCTACAGACTAAACAGCTGTTTTGACTTTAGTTTCTTTTTTGTTGGACTCATCTTCTTCTTACCCTTTGGTTGGACTCTTCAAGTCTCTTTCTTTTCTAGGTAACCATTTAACTATATTACATGTGCATCCCATAGGCATTTGAAAGATTTTATAACTTTTGTTTAGGTGACATGAATCCAAAACATTCAGATAATACAATCTATCATATTAAGAAATAATTATTTAACAATTTTTGAGTGAAGAATTTGTTTGTTTGCTATGTTCAAATTCAATGGACTTTTGTTTCAAAAATAAAATATACAATAAGTACACACAAATGAATCAAACCATATTAAGGAAGTGAGTTTCATTCCTTGGAATCAAGAACAACACAAAAAGAAAAAAAACACAAGAAACCAGAACTCTTATCACATTGGATAGCTTCAACTATTTACAATATAAGAAAAGAAAAGACCATTCTCTCTGAGAAGAGAAACAACTGATACACCTGAGAAAGAAGTAACAACTAGAAGAAACAAAGACCAAGAAAACTACTAACTGAGTGACCCTAAAGAAAAACCATATTCCAAACCTGAAATAACAGGATTAATATCAAATCTTAGGCTTCTACTTTCTTCAAAAAGTATAGAGTAACTTGCCAAACTCAAAAAGAAACCAAAACAATGCCATCTTTGTAAGGGAAGCTAAACAGGGGTGTTTCTTTGTCTCTCCTTCTGTTCTTGATGTCTTGGAGCTGCATTAAGAATGTTTCAGCCTGGTTATTCTTTTATTGGTCGACAAGAGAAATCAATGAACCAGAAACATACCAAGACCATTAGCTTCGGATGTTCCCATGATCCGAAGCCTTTTCACTGAAGTGGCAAACATTCTAGTAACAAAAAGCAAAGCAGAAACAATTTAGAGCTTAATAAAGACTAGTATAGGTTCTAATGCCAAGCCATTTCTTGATTCTTACCTCCAAGGAACATCGCCCACAAGCATCCAATCTCCTTCCTTATCTTCATAAGTCAGTACAAACTCTGATGATCCATCTAAAAGTCTTAAAGGTTTCACCTTTTCCCGTGAAGTAGTACCTGATCATTTCAAATTACAATAATGTCAGCCGAAAAGAATCCATTTCTCAAGTGTATAAGCAGTACTGACCTGTCATTCTGAAGAACATTTCCTCAAGCGTCTGAGCCAAGTTTTCATAAGACGAATGAGCTCTCATATCCACTTTTCTGCCTATACCAACTCCATCCATATTCACTTTCACATACCCTAAACCCTTAACATTCACCTTCACTGAGACATCTTTAGGCTCATCATTCTTCTTCCCCTCTTCTTCTTCAGCTTTGGCCATCTTCACAGCTTGGTTGTTCACCTTGTTCATCCTGTGTGACCCAATTGGTGGCCATCCCACTATCTGACTGCTACAACAACAAACCCATGTAATCATCAAAACAAACATCTTACTATGACCAAATCCTAGCATAAGCTACATAAGAAGATCCATATCAGGACAAGAAGCTAACAAGCTCATCACTTTTGCAACATTTCAAGATACCAATGTCTGATTCAGGGTATACTAGGACAGGAGATAACATGTTCAAATCATGTAACATAGAAACAAACCAAAAGATTTGAGCTTTCTTGTAAAAAGACGAACCTTGAACGAGGAGGAGAAGCTCCTTGGTGAGAGGAAGAGTCAGCAGCTCGTTTAGACCCAACAGAAGGAAAATCCTTAGCCGTTAGAATCCTCCCACGCTCTCTCCACGCGCCACCGCCAATGCTGAGCCCTAACCCCAACTCCAGCTCACTCTCAGCCGGAACATTACTCTTCCCCGTCTCCAGTTCTGACCCACCACGCATGTTCAACCTAAGAATACAAAGATGTCAAAGAGAGAGTCTTTCAGTGAACCGTTCAAGAGAAAGAGGCACAGATGAATGGAGACAATAGAAGAGAGCGTGTGTGTGTACCTTTAGGGTTTCTTCAAGCGTATTTGAGAGAGACGAGAGATGATGAAAACAGAGTAAAAGAGAGAGTGATGAGAATTGGGACCCATCTGTCTTGTAATGGCCATACCACAGTGACAATCTTTTCTAACCGAAGTCTTCTCTTTTGTTTTTTAAATATTTAATTTTCTGAAAAGTTTTAGTTCCCGACATCATCAAACCTGTCGTGCTCTCGTTGCGTTATACTAGTTGGTTCAAGCAACTAGAGAAAGAGAGTCCCAAGAAACTTGTTTAAAAGTTGTGTTGTGTGTGTGTGCGCGCTTAACAAATTGTTATAATAATATCAGCTAAGAGCATCATTAACCCTATAACCCCTTTTGGGTTTCTTAGTGATTTGTTTAATAATAAAAGT
Source organism: Moricandia arvensis (assembly GCA_905132765.1). Classification (NCBI taxonomy): domain Eukaryota; kingdom Viridiplantae; phylum Streptophyta; class Magnoliopsida; order Brassicales; family Brassicaceae; genus Moricandia; species Moricandia arvensis. Next base: position 141,778 of record CAJHQP010000840.1, on the reverse strand, counting down.
TAGTTAAAAAACTTATTTAAGAAATCCATGGATTTTGTGTTCCATTGGGAGTTTCTTAATTAAGAGTTCTTAAAGAAAAATTCAAGAGAGAAGATGACTTTGGTGTTGTGAAAAAAGATTCTAGAACCAAGAGTGTTGTGATTAAAGAGAGAAGATGACTTTGTTGTTGTGAATAAATAGAGAAAGGAAGAGTGTTGTAATTAAAGAGAGAAGATGACTTTGTTGTTGTGAATAAATAGAGATAGCAAAAGTGTTGTGATTATATAGACACAAGCATGTTTGATTATTTACAACTACAGTAGTTTGATTCTTAACAAGTCTGTGACTCATAATACACAAGAATACAAGACACTTAATACACAAGAGTACAAGAATACATGTTCTTCCGTCTGTGACTCGTGTGTGACAGATACCAACCTTGTATACATATAGAAAAGAAGAACAAGACACTTAATTCCAAGCTAAACATAACAGAAATAAACTTGAGTCGTGTGTGACAGATTCCAACCTTGTATACATAAAGAGTTTGTTAATGTCTGCTTCAATTGCAGTTGCCTTGGGTTCTTAGCAAATGTGGTACTCTTGGCAAGAACACCAACATCTTGGAGAAACATCAAAAACTCAATCAGCATTGTTTTAAACTCTTACTAAAAACTCTGCATATGCCTAAGATCTAAACTGATCCTCAGCAAGAACAAATAGATCAATTGAGAAACTTCATGAGACATTTAAAAGCAAAAAATGAAGACTGTAACATTCCTCTTCAACCTAACTTCATCTGTTCTAGTCTATTTCTTGTAATGCCATATACTGCAAAACAACACGTCAAATGTTCACTTAATTCCATTACATAACACACAGATACTACTTTCTGGAGTAGCCTTGAATTGATCGTAACACACAGAAAGTTTTCACTTGGAAGCAATAGCTTTGTACGCCTCTCTCACGTCATCCACTGAACTGTACATCTTTAAACCCAAAACTAACATGTCACAAAGAGAGAAGAAATTCAAATCAAACGATAGACCAGGAAGGCAATAGTATTACAGTACACAATAGTCAAGAGAGAGATGGTACCGTCGTAGTGAGAAGTAGGAAAGGAGCGACGACGACGACGGAGTTTCTTTCACCATCGATCAAACTCCGATCAGAGAATCTCTTTCGATGTGGTTAAATCTATTTCGGATCAGAAACAGAAACAAAGAACCGCCTTCGTCGTCCTCACGGAGAAGACATCGTCGTCTGGGAAAACAAGAGAAGACGAAGAAACAGAAAGGAAAGAAAAGAAAATAAAAAAAATTGAGTTTCATTCAATGCTGACACGTGAGTTTAGAACTCCTCTGAAAATCGGTGTCCAAAATGCTCAGTTAAGGATCGGTTATCCAATAATTATTTACTTTTGATTTAATTAAATAAGTGATTTAGCTAAAAACCCCTCTTAAGAAACTGCAATAATCATGCTCTAAGGTTTTGCTTTTTGTTATATCATTCTTCTTCTTTTCCTTTCTCCCACTTGTGTATGTTTTGGTTGTATACACACTTGAATATTGTAGTGCTTTCTGATGAGAGGTCATTGTTTTATTACATCATGTTTTAGTAAAGGTCTTTGTCAAAAAAAAATGTTTTAGTAAAGGCTACTAAGCATCTAAAGATGCTTATGGATTTATAATTTATAGTTAAGAGGGATCGGATAATAGGACAATTCTTTACATAACGCCTCAAAAATTTGAAAGTGCTTAAAACATCCTCAATAGAGGTTTTAGCTCCAAATTCTCAAAATACACACATATATATATATATATATATATATATATTAGTAATTAATTGTGAAATTCTCAACTTTACAAGATATAGTTTTACAGAGCCGAAAATATATCTCGATTAACAATAAATAATTATGTAGATATCTTGATGTTTTTCCTTGAGAACATGATTTTCGTTGAGCAATATGAAAAACAAGATAAAAAAAACAAAGAGAAAAGGAAATTGATGGGAAAATATGCATTAGTATAAAATCGTGGTGATGAGATATTCATCATGATGTTTGATGATGATCCATTGAAAACTTTTGCAGGCGCAAATTGATTTGTGGGAATTAATTACACTTTTAATCAGCACTATTATTATCAAAGGAGCACACTAATCTCATGCTCTAATCCATGGCTCTCATGGAAACTAAAATCACAATTGTAATAAAATGGTTGTTTGACGTATGAAGTTATGTCTTGTTGTCTTATATTTTCATAATTAATATTATGAAGAATGATTTATCGCCAACGGTAATAAGATGAATAAATCGTTTACAAGAGCCATTGTTTTGTTATTCATCACTTCAATATTTTCCACTCCATCCAAAAAATAAAATAATATAACGGTGGATCCAAAAAATAATATGAATTATGTAAATATTACAAAGAGCTCAAATCATCAGCAGAGTACGTGCGATGCATGCGACCAGCCCTACCTTTCCTTGACTCGTCATGATCCATAGAGCCACCACCACTACCGCATGTGAAACCGCATTCCACGCCGCAAATCTTACTAAAACACGAGAACAGTCCATTACCACCGTCCGTATGCCTACGGCTATGCTTCTTCACCGCTGGAGTTTTCCGTCTTGAACTTCTCCCTCCAGTGGCGGCAGGGACGATCATCGAACCGTCGTACTCAGTGCTGCTTACTTGGCTTGATCCTATATCATACAATGGTGGCAGCTCCGTACGCCACCTCTCGAGTTTTGAACGTAATCCCTCGACGCTAGTTTCATCGATGCTCCACTCGCTGAGTATCGAGCTTTCCGTGTCGTTAGCGCGAGACCTTTCTTTTGCGATCTTCTCAGCGACTTCTGATGGTGATGGACCTAACTCCGACTCGGTCAAGATTCTTCTTCCAGTTATGTTCGATGTCCTCATCGGTGTGGACATGTAGTTTGGTCTCATTGGTGTTGATCTAAGCACGTTGGAACGCATTGGTGTATGCATGGGAGACATAGCGACAATATTGGATCTCATTGGTGTTGATCTAAGCATGTTGGAACGCATTGGTGTCTGCATGGGAGACATGGCGACAATGTTAGATCTCATTGGTGTTGCCCTAACACCGTTACCGTTAGGTTGGATGGGAGTAGAAGCGACGATGTTAGACCTCAACGGTGTTCCATGTCTTGACAAGTACGGTGAAGCTCTAGCCTTAACCGGTCTATGTTTCTCGTTCATTGTCACTTTTCTAGGTGTTTTACGTGACGGATGATGGTATGGTACTTCGTGACTCTCTCTTCTCGTGGCCACCACTTTTGGTGATGGATCTGTGAAGTCTGATTCGTATATTTGTGTAATGACTTTAGGTCCATTCTCTTTTACCTCCGTGGCATCAGTGTCCGTAGTGGTTGGTTCAGTTTCAGATTCTTCACTGCTTACCAATGCACTTGCTGGCTTTCTAGCTACCCGGCTACGTTCAGCTCTGCTTAAAAGATCAGAAACAACCATCGAGCTCGTATCACTCTTTGTACGACGAAGCTCTGGTCTCGAGACCACAGACTGGAACTGTCTAGAAGATGGAGATTGTGGATTCTTGGAGCTTCCTTTGTTACTATTCAAATGCAAATGTTGTAGATGACGATCTTCTTCACCAAGAAGATCTCTATATCCCACAGCAGAAGAGTCCATGTGTGTATAGAGAGGCATGCTCCTCATGGAACCATCAAGCACTCCAACACCAATGTTGAGAATCCCCTGAGGTCGACCCGAGGCACGACGAACCTGAAGCGCGACGAATCTCATTCCTTGAGGTGGTGTGCGATGGTACTCGTTGTTGTTGGTTCTGTATCCTGGTCGACGACTAGGTGGGATGAGGTTGCTGATGAGGACACGAACCGTGCCTACGTGGACGTCTCGGAACCAATGCAAAGCGTAGATTTCTATGACTACGGCTGAAGTATCTGCGTAGAGAAACTCGTCGTTGACTCTGAAAACAAACTTGTCGTTCCATGTTGGGTTGGTTCCTCCGTTGTAGTCAACGCGTGTGGTGAGTTTACGCTCGGGGTGAACCCATGCGACCGCGTAAGTCTTTGTCTTGCGGGAGACAGGAGCTATGTCTTGAGCTGAGATTATGTTCAGCTCTAGTAGCTGAAATGATGGGAACATCATCATCGACATTGTGACCAAGAGAGTCAAATCTTTTTGGATGTAGTTTTATATGTTTTGGAGGAGAAGAAGTATATCTCTTTCTCTAGCAATTCTTGATTCAAGATTTTGAGAAGTTGAATGATGAAGATGAGAAAGATTATTTGGTCAATGGTGGCAACTTCCTTAAGATTTGGGAGAAGGAAGGTAATAAGAACCATTGCTTTATTGTTTTGCCATCTTTATAATAAGACTATAATGTTACGTTTCTGCTGATGAGAAAGACAACGAATCTATGAGAAGTGGTGTGGTGTTATTCAGCTAAGGTTTTGCTTATATTAGGAGACGATTCCTAAGAATTAAGTTGGCATTAATGATCAACCTATTCATCAAAACATGCGGTTGTTTTTGTGCTGTAAAACAGTGTGAAAACTTTCTAGAATTCTATTTTTAGAAAGATTGGAATGGATTTTAAGACCAACACATGGTCCAGAATGAAACCTTTGATACACGTTATTTGTCATTGTACTCAAACTACTTTACTACTAGTTGTTTACTAGTAATGGGCTTTTTTGTTGACCATTGAGGTTTTTGGGCTTTTTTGTTGACCATTGAGTTTTTTGGGCTTTTTACGGGGTCAAGACTCAAAAGCGAGATCATGTGATGAGCGAACCGTGCGCCCAAGATAAAGGGATAAAGCAAACTCATGTGGATGTCCCCCTCCTTTGTTTTTCTAAACCATGAATAAGCACACTGTTTTCTAAATCTTAGCTCAAAAACCCAAACTAATCAATAAATAAATTACAAATGCTATTTGAAACCCTACAATGATTCTTAAAAAAATCCACAACGTAAAGGCTCTGTAGTATATAAAAGGAAAAGTGAACCAAACTTAGAACTAGTTGGCATTATTGATTGGGAGTGATGGGGTCAAATAAAAAGAAAACAAACTTAAAAGAGAAATTCGTAAAGAATTAAATAATATAAGGGTACTTTGCGGAGGTTTGCCGCATCATCCATGAAATCTTATCACACCTATCCTCTTCCCCTGTCTGAAGAGTCAGTCTTCGTTCAATCGTTGTCTCTGGGGGGGTCCTCCGTATCAATGTCCACAAATCAAACTTGAGGAATAACACGACCCCTTCCAAAATCAACGACCCACCAAAAAAAGATTGAATTTTGAAACCAAAGTTGAAGACTTTGAGCTAGAGAGAAAAAGATGCTCAAGAGCGAGCCATCTCTCTCTATCTACTGCGAATCTGTAGATGGACTCAAACCCGAAGACACAGTAATTGACTTCAAGGAGAAGTTGGATAGAACGGTTTCGATTGGTGACTCTGTTGACGACGACTTCAGCTTTGCTAAGCACAGCATCGATACCTTGTCAATCAAGGAAGAGACTAGTCAAGGTGAGAGAGAGGCTGAGCAAAGCTTTGAGATTGAAAGACCACCAAGTCCTCCTATGCATTTAGCTGCAGGGCTTGGGATTGATAAGTTCGATCTCTATGGTAGTGAGATCAAATTCGATTTACCGAGTTTTGATGATGAGAGTTGTGGTGATTACTACAAAAGAATGCTCGAGGAGTATCCGTTGCATCCTTTGCTTCTCAGAAACTATGCCAACTACTTGGAGGTACTTTGATCGAACTCATGTCATAATCTTGTGTCTTGTAATGACTCTGTGTTTGTTATTGTGGATTACAGTACAAAGGAGATGTTTATGGAGCAGAAGAGTATTATCATAAGTGTACTGTGGTTGAGCCGAGTGATGGAGTAGCTTTAGCGAACTATGGTAGATTGGTCATGAAGCTTCACCAGGATGAAGCTAAAGCATCTAGCTACTTTGAACGCGCGGTTCAAGCATCTCCTGAGGATAGGTCTGTTGGAACATTCATCTTGGTAAAAACCATTGGTTATACTATGGAAATAATCAACCTGAGTGTGTATTTTTCTTCTTGTTTTCAGCAATGTTCTTGGAGCATATGCTAGTTTCCTCTGGGAGATAAATGATGAGGATGACGATGAGGTTGATGACTCTTTCGGAGACAGAACTCTGCAAGGAAGAGAAGACTTTGAGGTTTGGTTTTCATTCTCTGGACCAATGAACCGAATTATCCACCTTTTTTGTTAGGTTTCACATTCATTCATTCATTCTTGTAGACATGTTAGCTCAAGAGTTTTATATGCATATGGATTCGAGCTTGTACAACTCATAACCATATGCTTTCACTTTGAAGGCACTAATGTTGTCGAGTTTTGTTTTTGTGCAGCCTGAGGGAGGGGAAAAACGCAGCTCAAGGTTGTCTGAGACAGAAGATGGAGAAACGCTATGCAGATACGCGAAAGCGTTTTGGAGTATTAATGGTGACCAGGAGAAGGCCTTGTTCTATTTCGAGAAGGCCGTTGAAGCCTCTCCAAATGACAGGTACAGTTACAAGTATGAAATCTCTCTTTACACAAACTCTTACTGAAAATGCGACCACCATCTTCTCCTGTGTTTGGGCAGCATTATACTTGGAGAGTACGCTCGGTTCTTATGGGAGATAGAAGAATGATGATCATCAACGAGAAGAAAACATCTCCAGCTGTTGAAAAGTCAATCTAAGGCTCATAGGATCTCTCTTCACTCGTTCATGTTGTGTCTTGTATCCTCAAAAATGACAGAACCAGTGTTTTAAATTCCTTTTTACATCTCTCGCATGTTCGAATGTTTTCACAGGATGAACCTGATCAATGTAATGTAATGTAAATGCTTCTTGATACGCTCGGACCCACTTTATTTCACATATAGTTGTAGTGAAATACACTAATACACTATTCAGTTTCCTTCTTAAGTGGTCATTTAAGATAAGTCTGAAAAGAGAAGGGAAACTATATTTATAGTAATGTAACTGGTCAGATGAAGATAACTGATTGAGAATAAGCAAAATCCTTTTTCACAATTTTTTTGGAAGTATTTCTTTGAACATTTTAATGGTCCTTGCACCAACCACAAAACCCTACCTCCCAAAAATCTGAACTAACAAAAACAAAATAAAACAGAACAACAATATTCATAAAATTTTAAAAGTTTTGGACTAGGGAATCTAATAGCACCTCAAAAAAGAAAAAAAAAACTTGTGCCTCTCTTTGATAGGATTAGACTCTTTTTTGTTCTCTTCCTCCTCAAATCTTCAATAATCTGCCAAAAAAGATATCATTGTAGTGAACACTTCCATTATTTATTATTCTTCATCACATGTGCATGTGTTTGTAGTTTGTATGTATGCATGTTTACAAATGCATGTATGTAATAATAAGTAGAGAGAAAAGGGGTACCGTCATGTTTCTTCTTCATCAAGTTTTTGGCAAAAAGCAAGCAAATGACAAGAAAGCCAACACCAGCAGCTCCTCCCACTATTATTGCCACCGTCTTCCCTGTTGCTCCTGTCCATTTATTTTTAATATTACTATTTTGTCATCAAATATTATTATTATCAAATGTACTATATTCATGAACCCTAGTGGAGATCTTATAAAAAGTACTTTTGAAGAAAATAATTAGAGATAGACCATTTACATTTGATAATTCATTTTTCAAGACATGGGTAGAAAAAGCATTTAATCAAAGCCTGATAAAAATAGTATACTATTAACTGAACTGCATACATACCCTTATGGGGCTAGGAATCATATAAATTAATTGAAAACTCCAAGGAATAACTGTTACCAATTAATAGAAAAAAGCACACATTTCTTGAAATAATTACTACTTTAATCCTTACAGTAAACTGAAGCATATGAACTAAAGTTAGTAACTTTATTCTTGAAGTGTTTTGTAAATCCTTGGACCCATGAAATCTTTAGAGATAGAAGATAGAAACCTCACCTGTAGAAGACGAAGGATCTGAACCCGAAGAACCAGAGCTGGACGAGGAATCAGAAGAAGAAGATCTCCTAGGGACACCATTTGGGTAATAGCTATAAGCTATAAAGCACTTATGAAGATAAATCTGACCAGAGATCGCGCTTCCACATTCCACCTGAGCTTTCTCCAGTGCGCTCTTAACGCAGCTGCTGCAATCTGAATCTCCGACATCACCTTCGCATTGTCCTAAAACGTAGACAGACTCGTACGTAGTCGCATAGAATCCGTGTCCCGAAACAACACCGTTTTGCATCACCCCGAACGCAGTGTCTCTCCTCTCCTCGAACCCTGTTCCGGCTATGTTGTTCTTCCCACATGTCTTGAACAGCATCTCCATCCCTGTAATAATTAAACCGGAAAAATTGATTTTAAAAAGAAAACCAAACCGGAAATTGATGTTAAAGAGGAACTAAACCGGAAATTGGTGTTAAAGAAAAACTAAACCGGAAATTGATGTTAACCCTCATACACAGCAAGTTGCGGCGGTTCATATAATTAACCGACCAATCCGGTTCGATTAAAGTAGAAAGTGGTTAACCTGAGATTTGAGAAAAGCCAGCGACTTCATAGAGAAGATAACAGCCGGAGAGCTGAACTCTTGAGGCAATGGTTTTGCCGCAAAGCTTGTCGGAGAGGACAGGAAGGCGGCTGACACAGTTGTAACAGTCATGGTTGGTTAAATCTCCTCTACACTGAAAGAGACCAGTGATAGTGGTTTGGCTTGTTCCGGTAGTGGTCTTGTAGAATCTGGTTTTAGTGGACTGAGTGACCAATGAGCCGAACATAGCAGAGAGAGCTTGTGAGTATAGACCAGATGGATCTGAGAACTGCTGTTTGGCGCATCCTTTGTAGATTAAGGTTGTGAACTCGGTTGTTGCAGATTCTATGAGGTTGAGATCTGAGAAGAGTAGAGTCATCAAGAAGATGTTGGTGAGTAATGAGATTGAATGACCCATTTTTTGTGTGTGGATTCTTTTTGGTGGATGTGTGGTTTCTTTTATCTTTGGGGGGAAGAAAAGATTGGGAAGATCAAATCATTGGCTTTCTCATTGTAGTTATTGAAAGATGGAATCTTTGTGTTTCTTGGAGTGTTGGTTTTATGGGTTTTTGAGTTTTTATGTAATTGGTTGCTTGGTGGCTCAGTAAAGCTTTTAGTTTTTGTTTCTGTCTTCTAGGTTTCTGGGTTACTTGTTTTTGGATTTGGGTGGCCACTCTTTCTCTCTCTAACACATGTGACTAGAGATTAGGAGAAAAATAAATAAAGAGAGAGAGATTGTGTACTATTTTTCCTTTAAATGCTTCCGAGTCATACAGTTCTGAGACTGTACAAGTTTGATTTTACTGCTGCAGCAAAAAAAAAATTATTGATTAAGAGCCCTAATAATAGTTTATTTATTTCTAAGCCACCTTTTAACTAGTGGCCCTTTGCTTCTAATTCAAAGTTAAAAAAGTCATTTTCAATTGACTTACTTTGTGACAATCTTGTTGAGTGGTTGGTTATTTTGGAAAATGGGAAGAGAAAGATACAAACTTTATTGCACTTGATAGTTAAGATACCTAACCTGTTAATGTAAAACTAACTAATAACGGAATTATAAAAAGATGGACTATAAATGGAAAATCAGAAAATGACTAGAAAGAGAGTTTTGGAGGAAGCGAAAAGGAATCTGAGATTGGTGGGAGAATGGGAAGATTGTGAAGTGTGTTTTTGACCAGAGTACAGTCAAAATCTTTGTTCTGTCTGAGGGTTTTATAATTTCTATGAATTTCTTGTCTTCATTTGATTGTCTTAAGAAGAAGACTCGTAATCATGTGCGTTGTCAAGAATAATTGTATATAGTGAGACAGCTAACTTTCTCTCTGATACATGAAAAACTTTATATGGGTTCTCTCAAAACAAAGAGATAAAGATGAAGTGTAGATTCTTACCCTTGACGATGTTATAGGATAAAGAGACAGAAGGAGCTAAGGTGTGAATGTGATTGTGAAAATACCAAACAGGAATTTTTAAAGATACAACATAAATAGAGGGAATTGGGAATTTAGCTACTCTTTGACGGTGAGACTTGGGCAGGCATATCTATTCATGAATCTTGTGCAGAATCTTCAGTGCTGTCATTGCTAGGTAAACCGAATATCCTGAGATTACGGTCCATTGAACCGACTGCTACGTATTTGGCGTCGGGACCAAACTTAACACATGTTGCTCTACCTGCAAGTTCATATAGTTTCAATGTCCTGCATAATAGACTCCAAGAAAAGAAAAAAGGAAGAGAGAACAGAGAGATTAATAGCTTAATCATAAGACATACCTGTACCGGATAGATCAGGAAGTGTCTTGACTGGGTTCCATTCTGCTTTTACACTGGCCGTTTGGAATACTCTGAAACGTAGAAACGCACAAGTGTTAATTATTATTAGTACGACCAGCAGAGCAGCATATACGGCGATTCTATTCATCACAGTCCTTGAATTTTCACAACGCTCTTTGAATATTTAGTTATCAATGTAAACCTCACCTTATATCTGAAGCCGCAATGCCAAGATAAGATCCGCTATGGTCAAACTCCACTGCAAAGTAAAATTCATTGATCGTCTTAAAAATGAAGACCACAATCAGCGAAATGGACTAGTGAGAGTTGCTCAGATAGTTGAATACCTGAGTTTGCATCTGGAAATTCAAATGTTCGGAAGTTCTTTAGCTTGCGCAAGTCCCACAATCTAACACCATCCATCGCAGATGTCTGAAACAATTTCAGGAAGAAAGAAAAAAGCAGGTCAGTAAAAGGGGACGCCGGTGATATTGGTCTGTCAGTTTAGTTGGGTTAAAGTACCAACCGCGAGGAAATAACCATTTTCAGAAAATGATACGGATGTGATTTCTCCAGTGTGGCCATCGAACTTCGCCACGTTTGCCTATTCGCCAATAGAGATAGATGAAATTAACGTGGGAACACATGGATGCTACTAAGAACGTTTGAGGATCTCAAGAGTTGATGGACAAGGTGATTTTACCTGACTCTTTACATCCCAAATTTTGACAATAGATTGAGCGGTACCAGTTCCAAGAATGAGACCATCAGGATGGAAAGCGGCAGCCGTGTAATCCACCTTTTCGGAATCATCTGTTACCTGGATAATTATAATAAGCATGAGAAAGACACATCTAAGAAAAGGTATTTTTTTCTTATGTCTTATTTCAGGTCACATTGTACAACTAATGTTTCTCAGGCTTTCTCAACCAAGAGAAAATAGGAGCTGGAATAACAGGTATCAGTGGCTTGTCAATAAGAAGTTTGCGAACCTGGGCAAGGCATAAGCCAGAGGACATATCATAGAAGCACCACGTACTGTCAAGCGATGCCGAGACAAAGTATTTGTTCGTTGCATGGACAGTGACAGCTCGCACCTGAAAAGCACATCATTGTTTTTACGTTATAACAGAACAAATACAGTACTACAAGTAAAATTGTATGTGACTGTAGTCTACGTTCTTCAATTTAATCCTTACCTCTGCAGTGTGATCTTTCAATGTATGTCTACAGGCATAGTTCCCATCCTCTGAACTCCCCCAGATACGGACTGTCTGCATTGTGTCAAGAAACCAAAATCAGACGACCAGTGATTCATATCATTATGATCTAATAGAACATAGAGAGACCGCAAACAATCAATGGTGTGAAACAAAATCTATGTACGAAATGCATCAAGCTAGTTATTTAAACAGAGATAGCATCACAAGATATAAGATAAGTCAACTTTTTATGGGGACGTGTATCACCAGGATCACTCTAGATAATCTAATCAGTTTTTCAAAGATGACATGATGACTTTTACAATAACCAAATTTCACAGAAGCTGTGTGAACAGAAACTAAAAACATTTCTATACTACTTGTAAAGATCATGCAATACTCAACAAAGGGCGATAAATTCCTACAGAGATGTTGTACAAGCACTACACAGAGGAAAACACATCGGATTTCAGGCCTGTACATAACAATTTGGGCTTACCTTGTCTGATGAAGCAGTCAAAACAAGATCGGTGTCACCTACAAACTTAATACTAGTAACCTGCAAAGCGAACAATGCATGTAAAGCACAAAACTAAAGAGGAAAAGTTAGATGAAAAAAATTAGAAAATACGGCAAAATACATACCTTCTTTGAATGACCAGTCAACGTTGACAAGATTTGTCCTGACGGACGATCAAAGAGAACGGCAGTTGTATCCATTCCTCCGGTCGCAATGACATCCTGAGTACCAATTCAACGCAGTGACTTCCCAGAACAGATAACAACATCAAGTGATGAGTGAAAAATGAGAAAGTTACGGGTGTCAAACCTTAGAATGTAGGATGTCCATTGAAAATATACCAGGTTTGCTGGTCTTGTGAAGTGGGTGGCTTGAGAGTTGAGTGAACTTCTCCAGAGCATCAACTGAAGTCAAAGTTGGAGGGATCTAGCGAGCAAAGAAGGAAAAAATATCAACACAAAAGGGCAACGCGCAGAATCTAATAAACACACGAAATACAAACTCCAGATTCGTTCAACGATATGAACAACAAAATACAGAGTTCGCATATAATTCTCTAAATTGCAACGGTATGAAGCTATATGTATTACCTGTCTCTTTTTACGCTGCTGGGAAAGAGCAGCATTACAATCCGTCAATTCTGTAATAACTTCACCCGAAATTCCAAGACGCATTTTCTTTGCATCGGGACCTTGTTCACCACCATCAGCAGCTATTTGCAACAATAAACATAGCAATTTGTTACAGGAAAATTGACTACATAGCTAACTTACTTTGATAATAAAATGTACAGACATGTAATCATACCTCGTTTACCATTACTAAGAGTAGCATTCGCTGTGGCAACTTCGGGGGTTGCAGGTAACTGCCTTTCAGCCTCTGCAAGCAATTGTCGTGCCTCGTCTCTTTCTTTTTTAAGCCTAGAAATCACACGACAAGCAGCATCATGCTGCAAACAGAAGGAAAAGTGTACCCCAAAAAAAATTCATCAAACACCTTTATCAATACTAATTAATGAAATCATCCGGAAAATAAAGCTGTAGTACACATGCAATATTCATAAATCATCTCAGGTGGTGTCATAGGTAGTCAGGCAGTTGATAATAATTACCTGATACAAAGCATGACTTAGCTCTTGTCTCGCAGTATGCAGTTGTTGTTCAAGTGAAAAATTTGATAACATCAAACTATCCCATTCCTGAAAGCACAAAATATATATGAACTTGTGCATTTATTTTGCAGAATTCAACATGATAGTGAACAATCCAGTCTTGATAGCAGTAACAAATGAACGAATGATTCAAGCACCAGCGGAAGTAAAGAGTAGAGTGCAAATCTGCTATATCAAATAACTTAAAGAGACACATTGACCTAGCCCTGTATAATCTATCAAGTGCTTAGATCCATATAATACAAGTCTACATTATTCTTAATAGACAAAGAGAAAATGTTACAGATTGAACAAAAGCATAAAGCCACGAAAAGAAGGTATGGTAAAAGCAAATAGCAAACAATATAAAAAGCTTACAGTCTGGAACGTTCCGAGCAATCCAGGGATGCTAGCTGTGTGTAATGGTTTTGGCTTAACGATCTGAAAAATGGTCCCGGAGAGCGAATCAGGCTACAAAACTTTTAACAAACACTGCTCTGTGACAAACCATCCAAACAGCTGTGTTACCTTTCCAGTTTTGATGGCAACAATGTCATCAATGGTATGCGGTTCACCAGTAACTGGGCATTTCCCAAAATCCTACAAGGTACCACAAGCACTTAACAAATTATAACCAGACAAAATCGTTAACCTACACACAACGAGTTTTTATCTTGAAAACCGGATACAAAGTTTCAACATTTGACCTGAATGCAATATATCAAGCTGATAAGGACCTTACTAGTTCCCACAATACTGTAATACAACACAATCTCACTAACCAAAATTTTTGAAAAATACGCAGATCATAGAGAGAATAAAAGCGAATAAACATCTGAGAAACCCTAGATAGGAGCCTAATCGCGAAGAGCTTACCGATATATGCCTCTCGATTAGGCGCTTCTCGTAGAGCAAACCAGACTTCTTCGAAACCACAGGCTCCACCGGAACTTCTCCGGAAACTGTACGAGAAACAAACCACAGTGTCACCCACACAAAATAAAACCCTAAATCGGTAAATAGAGAAGAATGAGAGAAGCGAAAAGAAGTCTTACTTGCACAGTTCATCTTAGTATGAACGAAGAAGAAGAAGAAGACGAAGCAAGAGAGGATCGATTGGAATTGGAATAAGAAGACGCAGCTCGTGAGCTAGGGTTTTATCTATCTACTCAAGTCCGGCGCTAACTAAACAAAATCGCGGAAGCTGAGAGGAGGAAGCGAAGACGAATCGATAAAAGAGGCAAACAATGTTACGTTCGATATTTCTTATTAAGAAGATTTGGGCTTTTATGATTGCACGATTTGAGCGACTATGGGCTTTTTATCAAGCCCATTAATAAACGGGGGCGGTTCCATTCTTTATAGAAAGAAGAGAATTGATAATATGCTAACAAAAACATAAATCGTCATGAGGGTTCCCTTCACATTTACTATAGATGGTATTTGATGACATTAAAAACATTTAAACACGAATTGATAAGGAAATTTTTTTTCTTGACTAAATCAGTATAGTTCCTTTGACAGTTTAAAGGAACTTTTTATTTTTTTTTGAAAGTATAAAGTGAAGCTTTCAGAGAAGAACAAAGGGCTGTGATGCTTATTGTCTTCCCAGCTATAGGTTTTAGATTCTGATTACGAAACATACAGAATCTTATCATGATTACTCCCGTAGTAATAGCATACATCATGCTAGTTATTAATCAATCTATGCTATTAAAATTGTTGTACCATATGTTAAATCAATTACTGATCATTTTATAGTGTTAATGAATTGTATAGTGTTGATGAATTAAGTTTCACGTCGATAATTTGAGAAATAATTAGCTAATATATAAAAAGATATAGTTGATGGGCAAATATCTCAAATAGTCATTTTATGTTTATTTTGATCATTATTTCTATGGTTAATCCATTTAAATCAATTAATTTTAAGTTGAAAACACATCTATTTTAATATAATATTAGAATTATTCGATGTTGGGAGACTCCGTATATATTGTTCTCACAATTGTCTACTCGTGAACATGCGTGAGAGAGTTAATGAATAAAGTTTTAATCTAAAAAATAATTAACTAATATATAGAGTTAATTTACTTATTTTCAATTAATTTCAAGTTGAAAGTCGATCATGAGCTTGAATTTAACATATAGCATCTTCCTTGTATGATGCTTAATTAAGTACCATGTGTCTACCTTTCTTTGATGTGGTCCAGTTAATTTAGGAATCATCAAGTTCTTATTTAGTTATTTTGAAAGAAAGGTTAAAGTATCATGCATGTTTTCAAATTGTATCATATAGTTTTGATGGGATTGTTTAAATGACATTGATATGCCGGCACGTTGCGTTACCTCGATCAATATTCTTTTTTGAAGGACCTGGATCAGTATTCAGATCTATAAACTTATCTATGATATTTATGAACAGTTCATCTTTGTTTATGGCTGTGAGATAAACAACAATATAAGAAAATGACAACTCGAACCATGCATGGTATGCTAAAAATATCATTATCGTATCTCTTAATCTGTTATCCAGAGGGAACCATTTTCATATGGAAATTTCAGTTTCGAATTTAGTCAAGCATCACGTAACCATTTTCATGGTAGAAAAATATTTATTTTGTACGTTCCGATTTATTTAATTTCTCTATATTTCACTGACCTTGTCTTTTTATCTTTCCACGTCTCATCATTTACCAGCATGAAAAAATCAGCCAAGTAAATAAATAAATAAATTTAAAATGAAAGAAAAAACAAACATTACTAAATATAAAATAGAAAAGCCAATTTTATTTGATCAAAAAAAAAAAAAGAAGCCAATTCTATAAATAAAAAGCTTAATTTAGTACAACTTCCAGTCAAAAGGTCAAAATAATCGGAAACAAAAGAATTAGGTCAAACTCTATTACATGTCAACCAAGTCACCACTTAGGTGGGACCAGTTTCCACGTCAACTCAAAATATATACGTTTCTCCAATCGTAACACGCCACGTCACGTTAATAAGAAACTCTAAGCCCAGCGCGTTTAACGTTTAATTTCCACGTGACATTTCTACATTTACTCACACCAGCCTACATATATCATGCAGGTTATACGTACACATGCACACACACATTTACAAAAAGTATAAATAATTTTTTTACGTTAACTTCCATAACCTCTAGTTAATTTTCTCCAGAAAGCTGTAAGAAGTTTTCTTCTCTTCTCTGTATTAAACAGAATTGTTTTTTTTTTGTTTTGTTTAATTGATTATTATCCCTTTTTCCTCAGTATTTTAGTTGTGTAGATTTTCTTGTTCAGACATCACTCCTCCCACATTCGACAAAGCATTCAAGAGGCCTCGTTACGTTCAATGATTTCCCCTTCTCTTGGGAAATTTTCTCTCTCGATTTTTCCCGGAAAATTTTGGTATCACGTTAGAGTCTATAAAGAAACACATAACCATGTCACAGGACGTAATCTCGTCTCATGAGCAGCGCTCCATAGTAATTTTTTACCTCTTTTTTTCTTGATTTACTATCCTCTCGAAAATATAATATATAAATTCTGAATGTGTTGATTAGTTAGGTCTAAAAAGTTATATATCTTACTTTTCTTGAATGGTCAAGAAAAAATTATTTTAAAAAGCTGTATGTTAGAGAGAATTAACTTTGTTTATATCATTGATGAATTAGTATCAGATGTTGGTTCTTACCAGGCAATGTTTTTGATTTCTGGACGCAAGAGAAACACCAGAATCCAAAAACTTTCCTTTTATGGAAACTCTCCCTCCTTGTCGTTAATTTCTATTTATCCAGATTCCTCTTGCTAAATACCACAAAGAATCCGACTGTCTCTAAGTTAAAAACTTTCTTTGGGTGTGCAACAAGTTAAACCTAGAAAATACGACTAAGTATCTTTTCATGCAACCCTACAACCTATGTCCAAAAACATTACATGTAACTATTTTACTAATGTTTTTTCAGCTACTTACATCTCATGATCTTGTTGTTTTATTTTGTAGGATGAGATCACAAGCCCTCTCACCGAACAAATCTTCGATTTCTACGATCCACAGTTATATCAAGAAACTTTTAATCAAACCTCTGAAGTGACCTCTGCTTCAAACTGTTGTGGCTATGTCGAAAACAACAACAACAACAATAACTTTCCAGACAAAACTAACAGTGGTTCTAATCAAGACCATGAAGAAAACAACACCATCAATAACGACCATGGAGACTTATCGATCATATTCGATTCACAAGATGATTTTGAAAACGATATCACAGCTTCTATCGATTTCTCTTCCTCCGTTGAGTTCCCAGTCTCCGATCAACTCCAAGATCAGTTCGATTTCTCCAGAATGCAACTTCATCAGCCTCTGAACATGCTCTACTCTTCATCTTCTTGTGATCCTCTGCCTCCTCCTTTATCGGTTTACGAAGATGATTGTCTTTCTTCTGTCCCAAGTTACAGTCCTGGCTCCCTAAACCCTAGTCCACCTTTCTTGGGTAATTCCGGTTTACCAGCTTATATGGCTGTAACCCAGAATATGATGAACACCGGTTTAGCCATTGAAAGATCTGGTTTTTACTCCGGTTTTGGTTCTGATTTTAAACCGTCACATGATCAGTTGATGGAGATCCAAGCTGATAACGGTGGAATGTTCTGTTCGGATCCGATCAAACCCATCTTCAAACCAGGAGATCATCATCTCCAGGTACAAGAAATGAAACCGGTTTGGTAATCCGGTTAAATATATGCACATGGTACTTACTGGTTTGTTATTTTTTTGTTCGAAATAGGCACTTGAAAGTGGAGAAAACAAGAACCACCTGGCCAAACCGGTTCTTCCGCAGTTAGGAACAGAGATAACCGGTTTAGATGACGCGAGTTTCAACAAAGTCAGCAAACTCACAGCTGAGGAGAGGAAAGAAAAGATTCATAGGTACATGAAGAAGAGAAATGAGAGGAATTTCAGCAAGAAAATTAAGGTTTCTATTCTTAACCATTAAAACCATATTAAACCATTGGTTAAAAATATACCGTTTGTTAACTTTTGTTTAAACAGTATGCATGTAGGAAGACATTGGCAGATAGTCGTCCAAGAGTTAGAGGAAGATTTGCAAAGAACGATGAATTTTGTGAACCAAATAGACAAGCTTCTTCAAGTCATCATGAAGAAGACGATGATGATGTAAGATTAATCCCGGTTCAACTACAGTTAAAACCTTATGGAAATTTGGTGGTTTGATATGGTAAATGTTTTAACCGGGTTCCGTTCGCAGGTGCATGGGATCAAGGAAGAAGAACATTTAGTTTGTTCTTCGGACATATTTTCACACATAAGTGGTGTCAACTCTTTCAAGTTCAACTATCCAATCCAGTCTTGGATTTGAGTTGATTACATATAATCTTATAATCACAAAATAGTATTTTTATAGAGGTATATTTGTATATTTATTAGTGCTTTTTTTTGGCTAAGACTCATATTTTCTCGGAATATTTAGAACATAGATGAATAGTGGGTTTAGGTAGGCGAAGATAAATAAAACTATAGTGAGGGGTGAGTGTTTGTTCATGTTACATAGAACATTACAAAGTTTTGTAGATATAAACTATATACATAGCATGAGATGATATCATAATGTCTGTTGTATTATATGGGAGATGTATAATAATAGCCATTTGAATATCATTTGTAATTCTTTACCCTTTTTATCATTTCTCACCAATTCTGTGAGTTGATGTTGATTACGTTTTTTCTAAATATAATGTATAATACTAGGAAACAAATTGAAACATGTTTTAAATATGATATATTGTACATTCGTAATCTTTTTTGGGTATGAATGCATGAATCAATTCTTTCAAATTAGGCAAGAAAATGGCCTCATCAGTGTGTATAGTATTACACTTTCTAGATAAATTATTGAACTATGTCACAATATTGTTTTATTTTAGCAAGCTTAACAATTTAGATGATGCACAACGAGTAGATCTTAAGTTTCCCACGTAGAAGACTAAGACGATTTATACTTTGTACCTTTTTGTAATAGCATGTTAAACGTTCCCACGTGTATAGTTTTTCTCTTCTTAAAACGTTGACCATATCTACAATATGATGCAAAACTGCGTTCATAAAGATAAAATAATTATAAGTTACGAGATAGTGATATGTGTGTTGAGTTTGATCCACCGAACACATACACACACCTCACCTCCCACTAGAAGCCAATTAACCAAAAGTTGAGAAAACAAGACTTAAGTGGAAACAATGAAAAATTCAAAAACCTAATCAAAATATATAAAAAGTGGATGCAACACGCTATGTTTGTACAAACACCCTCATATATGTTTTGCTTCCAAGCTTTACCCACTTTCTTCTTACTCAATGATTCTTTGAGAGGAGAGGGAACAGTTCTTTTGCCTTAAAGTTGGTGAGACATACAACGAAAGAGAAGCAATCATCCAGAAGGTGAATTTCATCTTAGCTGAAGATATATACGAGTGTTGATCCAGTTTTAATTAAGGTATGAAGCATTGCAATGAAAAGGTTAATTAAATGTCTTTTCTTCTTTCTAAATGGTTTTCTTTGCCTTGATGTTATCAAATTAAACTGGCTTCTAAAATCTTAATTTTCATGTTGATCTTGAAGATTAATCTTATAGGTTTAGTGATTTGCCATTTTTATAAAAAAAAATTCCGTTTCAGTTGAAGAGCTTAATAACCCATATTCCTTATAGGTATATCAATAACATTGGCTTTTTACCAAACATGTTTTGTAGCTTTGAAATTTACGTTTTGTATCTTGTTTTTGAAGTTTGTATCCAGTGTTAGATGCATTTGGTTTTGAGTATATAATCTAGCAAATGATTTAATACTAATTAGATAAGAGTATATTCTTACACTATAGACTACAGTTCTAAATGGTAACAAAAAAAAACGAGTGGAAATAGTAAAATTCTTTTCAGTATTTATAAAGAATAAATGGTCATATAATTCTTTGTCATTTCTGTAATTTACAGAATTTAAAAACAAAAGTGTTTCTTATTAAAATTGAGAAAACAGAAAATTTTAAGTATTCTTTTTCATTTTCTTTCTCTTTTTTTTCCTATTATTAATTAGTGTTTTAACCTTTTGTATATTGTCAGAATCTTGGTTATTTAGGCATTTCTCTTTCAGATTTTGTATTGATTAGGAATCCCTCTCGTGTGAATATTGAAGTTGCTCCGGGTTTATATCAAAGCAAGGTGAAAGATGGAAAGTAATACTCCTGATGCTAAAAAGAATGAAGATCAATCGATGAATGTGAGCCCTTCAAGACTATACGACTCATCAAAGTCGAGAAACTTGTTACGAAAGAAAGATGGACGATGCTTGGCGGCTTTGAGCAGTGGGAAGTGTTTAAAGATGTTTAAAAACAGCCCCAAAGTATCATGTAGTGACGAGTTCTCTACTTATTCTCCAACTCATGTCTTAAGGAAACTAGGAGCAAACTATAATGCTGATCAATCTCAGAAGGTAATCTCTTTACCTACCAACACCTTCTCGTCTCCATCTATAGACGTTTCTCAGGGAACCCTTCAGTTCACTATGAGAGCCAAAGGAATGTCTCGTTTTGTTTTCAAGTTGGACAGTCAAAAAGATGTTTATGTGGCAAGTTTAAGCAGCAATAATGTTGAAAACCAAAGTGGTGTTTTAGAGTATTCGTATATGATCCATATGCAAAGAGGAGAATCATCATCATCATCATCACCGCTTCTAATAGGTAGAATAAAGGTGTCAACGTTGTCCTCTGGTTCATTGTTGAATGAGAGATTCATAGAGAGACAGTTTGTTCTGTACATCAACAATGGTGAGCACTTCAAGATCCCTTGTCAAAAGAGAAACAAAGGATTGTCTAAAAAGGTAGTTGATGTGATGAATAACAATGAGAAGTCGCAACAACCAAACTTTGATCACGAGCAGGTGAATCTACTGGAAAACAACCTTCCAACAAATCTTGAAACGTTGGCTATTGTCATGAAACAAGAGTTTCCTGAAGAGGAAACTGGAGGTTGGGGACTAAAGTTCTTGAGGAAATCTTCGTTGGTCCAAACTGAAAGTGGAAGTTCAAGATCTTTGACAAGTATGGATGTTGTGGTTCCAGCAGGGATTCATGGAGGGCCTGAAGATGGACCTAGGAGTTTGATAGAGAGGTGGAAATCTCAAGGAAACTGTGACTGTGGAGGATGGGACTTGGGTTGTTCCTTGACCCTTCTTAAAAGCCGCCAGCCTCGCAAAGATAATCTCTTGGAGCTATTCATAGAGGTAATAACATTTCTTCTTATTCTATATATAGTTTCAACTACAATCTGATGAGTCTTTGTGTTTCAGGGAACAAAACATGAGACCACTGTACTAAGGATTGTGAAACTTCAACGAGGACGCTACTTGGTTCAATTCAACACTTGGCTCTCTGTTTTGCAATCTTTCTCGGTTGCTATAGCACTCTTAAATAGCCAGAACCATGAGCTAAGACTATTTAATCTGCAATCATAATTAGCTTTGTATAATTACTTTCAACTTTTAGAATAGTTTTTAACTTTTAAGACACAAAAGTAAAAAACATTGATTGATGTCTAAATAACCAAAACATTTGAATGTCGAACATATTGTCAGAAAACAAAAATACATCTACCAAAATTCTCTTGAAAGATACTCAAACACACTCAAACAAAGATGGCCTAGTGATTGATTGATCTTAGACAATGGCATTGGCAGCACTAGCAATTCTTGGCCAAAGATCAGCGCACTCTTTACCAATGGGACCAGTGATTGCAGAACCTTTCATTTCTCCCTTGGGGTTCACGATGACTCCTGCATTATCTGTGCAATAGACAAACAGAACAAGATTTAGCGTTTGGCTACATAACAAAGACACAATGACCAGGTAGTGAATGATATATAGAGTCCAAATGGAGCAGAAGCAAGCGTGAAAGCATTAAAGCATCTGTAACGAAGGACACAATTCAGTTTCCCAGACTTGTAACCGTATCAACACCCTCTAAACGTGTCTGTGAGTACATGACTTAAGCCTGAGACAATGTCAATCTAATAGCTTAATATGAAGCTGATTACAACTAAATATGAACACAATAATTATAGAATCATAATAATTTTCTACGGAATACGAATATCGAGTTCAAATGGAGCAGATACAAGCGTTTAAGCATAAGAGCATCTGTAACGATAGAACACATTTTAGGTTTACCAGATCTTGTTTTGTATTAATACACCCTCAAAACGAGTTGGTTAATACTTGACACAAGTCTGGAACATGTATGAATGAATCTTCTAACCAACCACATGAATCTGAGTCACCATTAAATCTAACTATTCGTAAACAACAACACTAAACAAACAAGCATTAAAGTATCTGTAACGATGAACACACAACTAACCGTGTCAGTGAATACATGACTTAAGCCTGGTCATATCACACTAAACCAACCTAACTCAAACACTCATTTACTTGTTTAAAGAAAGTAACTTTTACCTTCAAAGTACATGAAAACACCATCCTTTCGGCGCCAAGGCTTCCTCTGCCTCACGATGACAGCTGGAAGAACCTTCTTCCTAAGATCAGGCTTACCCTTCTTCACTGTTGCCATCACCATGTCTCCGACGCAAGCAGAAGGTAACCTGTTAAGACGACCCTTGATTCCTTTCACCGAAATGATGTAAAGGTTCTTAGCGCCAGTGTTGTCAGCACAGTTCACCGTCGCCGCCACGGGAAGACCCAGTGACATCCTGAACTTGTTACCAGACGTACCTCCACGTCCTAAACAGACATCAAAAGGTTCATAAACCCATTAACACTACGAGCATTTGATAGATCTAATACGACGGGGAAGAAGAAAAGTACGAACCTCGTTTCGACATTTTGGACGGCTTGAGCTGAACTCTGTTGGAAGACTACTAGGGTTTGCGTCTTTATAATATTTAACGACGCATAGTGCTAGGGTTTTAAACTTGTGTGTTTGAAGCCCAACTTTAAAAAATATTTAAGGCCCATTAAAGCCCACGAAGAGTTATTTTAGTGAACCAAAAGCGCGCCTTATATTTGTTACGGAGTCCCACATCGGAACAGTTGGATTAACTAGCAGCGAGAGCTATCACTATAACTAAAGCTCTCCTTCGATGGTATCAAATCACGCAGCCATGTGGTGAGCACAAAGCGAACTATTCTTTCGCCTTTTACTAAAGAATACCGTGTGCTCTCCATGCCAAGTGGCATACGCCTATTTTTGGAGGGTTTTCGCTTAACAGTGGAACCCAACAACCTTTTAATCAAAATTTTATTGGTTTGTATATCTGAAAATTGACGAATGTTTTTGTATGATGAGGTTCTTGTTTTAAGGGAAGCAGAATGGTCGTGATGCTAAAAAAAGCTTATTGTTTGTTTAGATAATACCGGAATGGAATATCAATTTGGTGAAGAAGAGTGTGTGTTACAGTGTTGACTGCCACCGCAGAAAAATGAATGATGATACTACTGAATTCTTAAATCTAGTGAGACTTATTTTGAGTGGCTCCATACTCTGTTAACCTCTCAAGATCATTCATCAATCTTTCACAAAACTAAGATGTCATTGAACTCAGCTCTTTTCTCTGTTGAGAATTGGCAGGAGAAACAGCCTTAGACAGCATTGATATTGAGTAACGACCAGAATCTTATTTTATATATTGCCAGACACATCAACAAACAGGAATGTGCAAATGTATGTTCAGAAACAAGCATCTAACTAAATTTCAGTTGATGTTTTATGCTGGCTTTCTGTTGTTAACTAAGGTTGTGTATATGGAAGGACAAACACACAATGAATCTAATGGGAACAAAAAAAGAAAAAGATTACTTGGAATAGAAGATTTGCTAATTGTAGTGAGTCCTCCTAACTTTTCTCACATCCTCTCTCTTTCCTTAGGACAGAGAAGCTGTCTCTTCCTCCTCTCGCTGTCTCTCATTTTTGTTCCCTTATTAAAAACCAAGAACTCCTCTCTCCTCACTTTCTCTGATTTTGATAAAAATCAGAATCCATCTTTGATCTTTTTTTATCCCCTTCCTGCCTCTCTCCCTCCGTGTGATGGCTCGTCATTCCCGGAGGGAGTCCTTCTCCAACATGGCCGCCTCTATAGTTTGTCCTGACACTGATCTTCTCTGGCCATTTGGGAAGCTTGATGGCCTTGATAAGGATGAAATACGTGAGACCGCGTATGAGATCTTCTTCGCGGCTTGTAGGTCATCACCTGGCTTCGGAGGAAGAACAGCTCTCACGTTCTACTCAAAGCACAATGGTGGTGACAACGAAGGAGACGGTGTAGCAGGAGGAGGATCCGGGTCGAGTAAGGGTTCAGGATTCGGGTCTTTAGGGAGGAAAGAGGTGGTGACGACACCAACAAGCAAAGTGAAACGAGCATTAGGGTTAAAAATGCTAAGAAGGTCTCCATCTAGACGAATGTCGACAGCTGCAGGAGCCGTGTCTGCTCCTTCCTCCCCTGGTAATGGAAGCAGCATAGGAGGTGGCTCTTCTGGTCACATTAGCCCCGGTGCAGGGTTCTTGACGGTCCCGCCTTCTCGTCCTAGAAGACCGTTAACCTCTGCAGAGATCATGAGGCAACAAATGAGAGTGACGGAACAGGGTGACGCTCGGTTACGGAAAACCCTAACGAGGACGCTTGTTGGCCAAGTAAGTTCCTCTGTTTTCTTTACTATGAAAGAATCTGAAACCCTAACCCTAACTAAATGTTACTATTCTCTAGACGGGTAAGCGAGCAGAGACAATCATTCTTCCGTTAGAGCTTCTCCGACACGTGAAGATGTCTGAGTTTAGTGACGTACATGAGTATCAGATATGGCAGAGACGTCAACTTAAGGTTCTTGAAGCTGGTCTTCTCCTTCACCCATCACTCCCTCTTGAGAAAACCAACAACTTCGCAATGCGTCTCCGAGAAGTCATCCGCCAGAGCGAGACCAAACCTATCGACACTGGAAAAACCTCAGAGACAATGGCAACACTATGTAACGTTGTTGTCTCCTTGTCCTGCCGCAACACCAACCCTACAAGCGACGTATGCCACTGGGCTGATGGATACCCTCTTAACATTCATCTCTACGTGGCGTTGTTACAGTCCATTTTCGATGTTCGTGATGAGACGTTAGTTCTTGATGAGATCGATGAGCTTTTGGAACTGATGAAGAAGACATGGACAATGCTTGGAATCACAAAGCCAGTGCATAACTTGTGTTTCACTTGGGTTCTGTTTCATCAATACATTGTGACCTCTCAGATGGAGCCTGACTTGCTTGGTGCCTCTCATGCAATGTTGGCTGAAGTGGCTAATGACGCCAAGAAGTCTGATCGTGAGGCTCTTTACGTGAAGCTTTTGACCTCAACGTTAGCTTCTATGCAAGGATGGACTGAGAAAAGGTTGTTGAGTTACCATGACTACTTCCAAAGAGGGAACGTTGGATTGATTGAGAATCTTCTGCCATTAGCATTGTCTTCGTCTAGGATTGTGGGAGAGGACGTGACGATATCTCAAGGGAGTAGTCAAGAGAAAGGTGATGTGAAGCTGGTGGATTCTTCAGGGGAGCGTGTTGATTACTATATAAGAGCTTCTATCAAAAACGCTTTCTCAAAGGTAACTTGGACTACAAGTCATTTGTGGTTTTCTTTTAGTTCTTATTCGTTTTTAAATGTTTTAGGTGACTGAGAGCATGAAGGACAAAGTTTCAGCAACAGAGGAAGGAGAAGAAGCGGCGAAGATGTTACTTCAGCTAGCTAAGGAGACAGAGGATCTTGCTTTGCGAGAGCGAGAGTGTTTCAGTCCCATACTCAAAAGATGGTATACTGTTGCAGCTGGTGTAGCATCGGTTTCATTACACCAGTGTTATGGTTCGGTCTTGATGCAGTACTTAGCTGGTCGGTCAACTATCACTAAAGAGACTGTGGAAGTTCTGCAAACGGCGGGGAAGCTGGAGAAGGTTCTTGTGCAGATGGTGGCTGAAGATTCAGAGGAATGTGAAGATGGAGGCAAAGGTCTTGTTAGAGAGATGGTTCCTTATGAAGTCGAATCGATTATACTACGGCTTTTGAAGCAGTGGATTGATGAGAAGTTGAAAACAGTTCAAGAATGTTTGTGTAGGGCTAAGGAAGCTGAAGTAGGTTTATCAAAACATTACTTGTGGGTAAAGTAAACATATTGATCATATGCTAAAATCTTTATTTGTCTTTTTTATATAGACATGGAACCCTAAATCAAAATCAGAACCATATGCTCAATCTGCTGGAGAGTTGATGAAGCTAGCTAACGATGCGATAGCTGAGTTCTTTGAGGTCCCTATTGGTATAACAGAGGATCTGGTTCATGATCTAGCTGAAGGGCTAGAACAACTCTTCCAAGAATATACCACGTTCGTTGCATCCTGTGGTGAGTGAAACAAAAGTGTAAAAGTTTAAGTTGCGTTTAAGCACCTATTTAGGCGGCAAATTGTTTTACGATTTTTTTAAAATTTGATTTATACGATTCAAATAGGTTTACGTTATTCTAAATCGATTCAAATCGCTTAAGATCAGTTTTAATCGATCTAAATTAGTATAAATCTGTTAAAAGTTACCATCTAACAACTAAAAATGTAAATGCAGTTTTATACAACTCTTGTTTTTGATTTGGTCAGGTTCCAAACAGAGTTACATCCCTACGCTTCCTCCTCTAACAAGATGTAACAGAGACTCCAAGTTCGTCAAGCTCTTAAAGAAAGCCACACCATGTACTGCCTCCGGTGAAGGTCTCAACAACCTAACCGGCGGCGCATTAGGTATCTCCGACGGCCACCACCCACGTCCCTCCACGAGTCGCGGCACTCAACGTCTCTACATTCGTCTCAACACTTTACACTTCCTAAGCTCTCAACTCCACTCACTCAACAAAGCCCTCTCACTAAACCCTAACGTCCTCCCCTCTACACGCAAACGCTACCGCGAACGCACAAACTCATCCTCTTACTTCGACTTCACGCAAGCGGGAATCGAAACTGCGTTTCAGCATGTCTCTGAGGTTGCAGCTTACAGACTAATCTTCCTCGACTCATACTCGGTTTTCTACGAGAGCCTCTACCACGGAGACGTCTCTAACGCGAGGATCAAACCCGCGTTAAGGATCTTGAAACAGAACCTAACGTTAATGACTGCGATTCTCGCGGATAGAGTGCAAGCGTTAGCGATGAGAGAAGTCATGAAGGCTTCTTTCGAAGTTGTCTTAACGGTTCTGTTAGCAGGAGGACACTCACGAGTGTTCTACCGAGCAGACCACGAGCTGATAGAGGAAGACTTCGAGAGTTTAAAGAAGGTTTATTGCACTTGCGGCGAAGGGTTGATTCCTGAAGAGGTGGTGGATAGAGAGGCTGAGACGGTGGAAGGAGTGATACAGTTGATGAGTCAACCAACGGAGCAGCTCGTGGAAGATTTTAGCATTGTGACGTGTGAAGCAAGTGGGATGGGTTTGGTCGGGACGGGACAAAGGCTTCCTATGCCTCCAACGACTGGGAGATGGAACAGGTCGGATCCGAACACGATCTTGAGAGTTCTTTGTCATAGAGATGATCGTGTTGCTAATCGGTTTTTGAAGAAATCGTTTCAATTGGGTAAACGGAGATGACCATTAACCATTGCATAGATTTTCTCAGACAAATAGAAACCCTTTTTTCTTGTCTATTCACGGTCGTAAGCATGTGTTTGGCTTGTCTGAAAGTTGCTAGATTTCGTCAATGAGCTTTAAGCCATGTAACAATCTTTGGATGAATGTGATTCCTGCAAGTTCAAGAATATTCATATCCACACTGTTATCAGTGTAATCAACCACGAGGATAACATGTAATTATAACTTGTCAAACAAAGATGGATAAATAATATTATCGTCCAACAGTGAAGTTTAGAGAGAGTAGTCACTTCCTCTTCCCGTTCCCAATAGTGAGGAACTCAAGCGTAACGTCAGGAGGAAGTCTCGATGAGGAGGAAGGCGCAAACTGGATCCTCTGAGTTGTGGAGGACCGACCGTTGCTTGGTACGAGTCTGCTGGTTCGATTCTCTGCAAAATCAGCTGAAGAAGTAGCTCGAACACTTGACCCAGCAACTGCTTTTCTTGAAGAACTCTGGTTCCTAGATGAAGTCATTGGTCTCTCCTGGTTTAGCTGATTCAACAAAAAAAACATAAAGGTCTAAGATCTTCAGGTTACCAAACAGTGATTTTTAAGGAGGTATTAATATGATGAGTAACCGTGTCTCTAGATGCAAGAACATTCTCTGAGGTTCTTGGTCTACTAGAACGATCAGCTTGAAGGCCTGTTCCTGAGCCATTTCTTCTGGTGTATGCCTCGAAAACACCTGAGTATCTATCACGAGTGTCTTTCCTTGCTGCATATTTATTCAGAGAACATTTAGTTAAATCTCTAACGCTTCTTTAACAACTATCTCTATAACGTTTGGGGTATAGCATAACGCTCTTTAATGAGGAGAAATCTGATGCTTACTTGAAGGCTTTACGGCTTTCTCAGCAGATGGTACTGGAATGTTCAGAGCTGGTCTTAGGCTCGGCTATTGAGAACAGAGGAAAACAGTGAGGATGTTGATACTAACGATTATGATTATATAGAATCATGAGAGTGGACTTACTCTTGGCTTGGAACTGGAACTAGAACTGGAGCTGGACCCGAACTGCGGATACTTCAATATAGTCCAATCAAATACATAGTCAAATTGATAACCTGGACAAACAGGAACCAAAGGAGTTTCTTGAGTTTTTTTTTGCTAAATGGTATAAACATATTGAGCATTTTTAAACCTTCTCGGATAAATAGGTCTCTGAAAAGCCTCTTTAAGTATGAATAATCTGGTTTGTCTTCAAACCGTAATGAACGCACATAGAGGAAATAGGATGTGAACTCAGGTGGAAAGTTTTTACAGAGGACCTGCCAAATAAGATACACTTCAGAACTTTGAATTCAATTATTCAAATGGGAAAGGGAAGTAGCAATACCTCCACTTGTGTAAGTCTTTTCTTTTCACTGATCTTGTCATACTTTTCTTTTTTGGTTCCTGCACGAAGGCCTTGCCAAGGAAGGCTGAAAACATACGTGAAGGATCATGGACAACTATAATAATACAAGGAAGAGGAGTAGAGTGTAGGTTTATCAATTTTTTACCTTCCTCGAAGAAAATACATAAGCATATAGCCAAGAGACTCCAGATCATCCCTCCTGCTTTGCTCTGTGTACGAGATGTTATATTAGAATATTGATGCAGTGTCAAGTCTCTCAAGTTCATGCAGTTTGATGGTATAAGCAAAGAAGAAATAGTCCTCGTGCAAACATGAGAAAAAAAAAACTAACCAATTCCAAGATGGGTGTTAACACTTGCATATCGAGCTGTTCCTGTAAGATTCTTGTTTTCTCTGAGAAGCAACACTTTCAGATTAGCAAAGTGAAAGACATCTAAGAAAGGACCTGGATTCTTAGATCATGAGGAGAGACAAAGTATGTACCTGTAAGGAATATGTTTGTGTGTTTGAAGATCTCTATACTTTTTCGCTAGCCCATAGTCAATGATGTAAACCTGCAAAGGACCAAACAAAGATGTATTGAAACAAATGCATGAAAATTGCAAAAGCTGTGAAACAGTAGTCATTTGCAAAAGAAACTCACTTGGTTTGCTTTGCGTCCAACACCCATCAAAAAGTTATCTGGCTTAATATCACGATGAAGAAAGCCTCGCACATGCATATACTCGACTCTATTTAACTAGCCAGACATAAAAATCGAAAGAATAGTGTCAGTACATGCAACCAAACACAATACCAGAAGAAGAAAAAGAAAAAAACTATATATTCACCATCTGATCTGCGAGCATTAGAACCGTCTTGAGAGAGAAAGATCGGCTGCAATAGTTGAAAAACTCCTCAAGACTAGGACCAAGAAGGTCGATCACCATACAGTTGTATTCACCCTCAACTCCAAACCATTTAAGGTGAGGAATACCAGCTTCAATAACACAATTATATAAACATAAGAAAGAAGATTGTATGGTTTCAAAATCAAGAGTGAAGAAACCTACATCCTCCTTGGAGAAACATATAAATCTTTGACTCGTAATGAAGCTGAGGATGCCTACTTCGAAGAGGTTCCTGTCATATATCAACAGCACAATGAGAGCACACATCAAAGAATCACGTAAAGCTCACAGTGACCAAGCAAAAAATAACAACAATGACTGTGTTATAGGAAAAGAGATCAACACCAGCTTCACTAAGTTCATGAAAAGGAAACATCTAAACTTGAATACAAGCAGCTTCACTAAGCATTACAACTTACGAGCTTAACAGCAACTTCATCTCCAGATTGTACATTCACCCCTGAGCCAAAAGAAAAATTCAGAAGAAGAAAAGAAAGGTTAGAGAAAAGCAAAGACAAAACAAGTTAACAAAGAAATAGAGAAAGAAGAAACCTAGAAAGATTTCACCAAAGGATCCACTTCCAAGCTTTCGACCAAGCTTGAACTTGCCACCAACCACACGATCCATTTTTATTTTTCTTTACAAATCTCCAATCAAAAAGTAACCTTTCTTTGCCTTATTCTATGTATCTAAACCCCAATTCAATTCAATACAATGAAGAAGAACTCGTGCTCTAAGTAACCTTTAATCTTCGATCGAATTGATAAAATGAAATCAAAGAATCGAAATAACCCCTAAAGTAATCTACTTTACAAACTGAAATAACCCTTTTACAAAACCATCATCATCATCGTCGAGCTGTTACCGACATCTTACGAAACCAAGCTTCAGACTTTAAACTTCAGATCAGAAACAGTGGTAAGAAAAATATGATCTTGCAGGAAAACCAATGAAGATCAAGGGACAGAGATAAGAAGAAAACTGCTACGGATAGAGAGCTGGACTTTTTGGAAAATGATCTTAATCAGACATATCAGAAAGAGATTTGTATCTATCCCCCCCCACACACATGGTAATAGAAACAAAAGTTCACCTAATTTTTTTATTTATTTTTTAATTGTCTCTTTTGACATTATTAATCGTGTCGATTGATTCTCCATTAAATGATAGAAAATCAACTTACAATGTTAATGCTTTATGGTAATTACGTATTTAGTGTTTGGAATTAGATGCCTTGTAGCTTTTTATATTAACGTGTTAAACAGTAATAAGCGAATAATTTGTTTTTCCTTTTTTCTTTCTTTCTTGGTGGGTATTCAAAGTATTTTCCAATGTCATGCACTAAGATCTTTTATATTAAACAAAGTTAAATATAATGATTAATTATATAAAATTGCTTATGTGGTACAAATCGAAATAAAACTACATAAAATCATATGGGAATAAAACAATTTCTTTCTTTTATTTCCTCTTCTTCATCTGCTTTTGATTTTGATTTTGATTTTGATTACTCAGTGTCCCTAAGGCTTTCACTGGTGAGCCACAGTTTCTTCTGGACAATAAAAACGACATTGTTCTCACCATCTTCACTCTCTTGGTCAAGTTCTGAACCTGCAGTTACTTTCTCCGACGCCACAACCTCCCAATGCAAAGCCTTCATATACTTCTTGATCGATTCAACAACACTCTCCTTATCTCTGATGATGATGAACCCTGTAGGTCTAAGAATCCTATCCATCTCTATCAACAGATCCTCTGCACTGCATCCTTTGCTTCTAATGTCTGAGAAAACAGTCCACGCGTGCAAGAGATCGTATGTTCGTGGGTATGTAGAGAAAGCCTCACACCTAAACGTAAGTCAAAAAAGAACGGTGAGAATGTGAACTTATCTTTCATAACTGAAGAAAAAGAGTTTATAACATTGAGGTACTTACCAGTTATGATTTGTTCCGATTAAACCGCGGTCATAGATGAGTTTAAGAGTGTTGGGACCATCGGGAGAGACAACGTTCATAACCCACACATCTTTGTCTTTAAGAGCAGCTGCGAAAGAACCCATGTGTGCTTTCATGTCCATTATGTTCCTCACTGTGTTTGACTTGACTTTTGACGACATTAGGTTCCAGTAACTGTCCACTTGCTCTTTCCAAAGTTCCTGCAAACAAAGACATACAAAAACAATATGTTTCAGTTTCTTGCTTCTATAAGAATCTATCAAGACTGATTGTGTGGCTTGAGTACCGTACCGTGTCTTTCTCAAACATATGGGTTGAATAACCAAAGTCTGCAAGACGGGGAGGAGGAGAAGTCATTCTAGCTGGCCATGGAGCTAACCCACTTCCCTTGGTCTTGTGGTCATCTGTATTAACAAAACAAAAACAGAACCCAACGGACCAGTTACTAACAGAAACCAACGGTAAAAGTAGGTAACTAACCGAACAGCATAACCCGAACTAACCGAACCTGCATGCCTAGGTAAAAGTAAATGCAGAGCATACTTACGTTTGGAGTAAGGAGTGATGCAAGCTTCCATTGACACACCATAAACAGCATCAGGATCAGCATCCGAGCGACAAAGAGGAGGTTGAGTCCCTGGCTC
Organism: Moricandia arvensis; assembly: GCA_905132765.1. Lineage (NCBI taxonomy): Eukaryota > Viridiplantae > Streptophyta > Magnoliopsida > Brassicales > Brassicaceae > Moricandia > Moricandia arvensis. The sequence continues at coordinate 108,991 of CAJHQP010000840.1, read as the reverse complement.
TCTCTCCAAGTAACAGTCATTACTCAATGGTTTCTGCCAAACAACAGTTTGGTTTCTTTTAGCAGCGATTCTCCAACACATTCTTTCCACAAGAGCACTCATCTCCTTCCATATCCTCAAATCCTCTTCATCTTGTGCATAAGCTTCAGGAGAGGAGTAAGCGAAGTAACCTCCAGGTCTTAGCACACGGTCCAGCTCGAGGAGAAGGATACCGTCTCTTTGAAGCCAGTCGATCCTACACCGAGAGCAATGAGCTAGCTCGAATGATCTGCTCGGGTAAGGAAGTCTCTTGGTGCCTAGAACACCGAGGTAAGCAGGGATGCCTCTCTCTAGTGCAAACTGGATTTGGTTCTGGTGAACGTCGTTAGGAGCTAAAGACATTGCGATTATATCAGAGGAGAGGAGGTAAGCTCCAAAGCTAGCTACTCCACATCCAACATCAAGAACCGTTCTTAACCTCCCTTCATCGTTTAATACATTGTTAGAGAAGTTAAGCATCTGCGAGTCACAAGAATCCATTAGAAAACACATATTATCATTTAGTGAAAAGTTTTAAGTAAAGAGGCTTGCTTACATTAGCGATGGAAGCAATGTACTTATCAGCTCCATAATGGAAATGAGTGCCACCACCAGGGAAGTTGATTTTATCGCCTTTGACAACCATCCAGTTCTGATCAGACTTCTCTTTAGCAAGGTGAGTGTGAGGTATGTTTGCTTGCCACACCTCATCTCTGCTCTTAGGCCACTTAATAGGAACCTTGTAGCCAGGTGGAGGAGGAATCAAACAGTTGAACTTTCTTTCGGGAGGAGGACAATGACGTTCATAATGTTCCATTAGAGATAGATCCAGCTTCAACCTCATCTGGTAGATGAAGTTCCTGTCTAAGCAAGGGATGATCTCTGAGTGCCGATCATCACACACCTTAAAGATAATACCAAACGTTAGCTCATATTTAACATAAACTCTGTAACTTTGGATAAAACAACTTACAGGGAAGCTTTTGGCCACAACTAGACTGTCTTCTTCACTGGTGACAGATCCGTTCTGTTTGTTATCATCATCATCATCATCTCCACCCAAATAAGAAGATCCAAGTTTTCGCAATGATCTTCCATACTCCAATGCTGATGCACCTTGGTTAGAGGAACCATAGTACATATACAAGAAACAGAGGAGTAAAGCCACTATGCAGACCGAAGCAATTAGCCGCTTCTTTTGGCCTCCATCAGATCTCCCTCTCATCATCCAAACACAATAAGCAAAAAGGCTTTTCTCCCTCTCTCTATATGTGAGTTTCTCTGAATAAATACAGAACAGAACAAGCATAAGACTTTAAACAGTCAAAAGTGAGATATTTAAGTATAAAGTTTGGTGGATAGCCACTGGCAACAAGTTTTCAAAGCTATCAAATAAATTAAGGAATAAAACACACAGACTTTGAAAATTCAGATCCGTGTTTATTGGGTCAGAAACCACACACTAGTGTCTTAATTCAGAACATAAAGTTAAGTGGAATCCAAGCAACTGTTTAGCTTTGGAGGAAACATATTGGCCACCGACAAGTTATTTAGTATTTTTTCAGACAAAAGATTAAAACTTCGAAGAACTAAAACGAACTAGTAGATCTGGGAGTATAGAGTAGTAGTATCATTTCAACTTTACCGGGAAAGCTGAAACATTCATTGATTAGAAAAAAATAAAGGAAACACTCAACAGACAGAGAATGAAACCTCAATAGCTCAAAAAAGCGAAACACAGACTTCAAAAAATCAAATCCCGACAAGAAAACTCACAGAACAAGAAGAAGTAGTGCCAGAGAGATCCGAGAATGGGAGTGAGTGAAGTTATTATTTTCACTTTAATTTAGAGAGAGTGGCGATTTTTGCTTGCATATCAATGGAACATCATAAAATATAAAAGAAAGGAAAAAACTTTATTAGATTCAGATCTAACAGGAATGGTGACTTTTTCACTGGCTAAAATGTTTTTCTTTTTTTTTTTCTATTTCTGGTTTGGGGAGATAAAAGTACAGTGGCTCTCTCGTTGTAAAGCTCTCCATCTTTGTCCGCACTGTCGAGTTGCTGTAATTCTTTTTTTTTTCTCTTGTAAAATAAATAAATATATTTGGAAATTTTAAGTGTTAATCAATCTATTGATATCTCTGCAAGTAGATTCGACATAATGCGTTTTTTTTAATTTCATCATTAATACTAAGTAACAACAACCCACTTGGTGTTTATCTATTTTTTAACGAATTAACTTGCAACTGTCTTTGTTTATTATAGTTTTGGGTCCTTTTCTTTGGTATGGAATTAATTATTGTTTTTATGTCAAAAATTGACTAGACGAATAAGAAGAAAACACAGTTGCTTACCGGACAAGTCACTGTCCTAAGTCACATTCACACGGTTCGGATTATATGTAAAATCCGTGTAACGCGTTCTCTTAGTAGGGGTTATTGGTTCTTGCATTTTAATGGATTTGAAAATCTAAATTAAATCAAGTGTTATTGGTTCTATGATTTTAAAATTCATATTAAAATCATGTGTTATTAGTTTTATGATTTATAAATTCTAATTTAAATTAGGTGTTATTCAATCATCCGAATTTACTAATGGATTTGATTTCATAACGGATTTGCATGGATTTCTTTGTTAAAAATACAAAAACTCAAATCCGAGGGAAAACCTCTGGATTTGTAAATACAAATACAAATTTATATGTTAGATTTGAAAATCAATATATTTTACATTGATTTGTAAATATTATATGAATTTCTAAATACTATAAAGTACATGAACCAATAACGCCTCCTAAATATTCATTGTGTCGGTGATTAGTGATTACTGATGACTGCCACATTCATGATGTTATTCGGTTTATTATTTGATTAGCTCTAAATCAAATAAATTATTATCGCTAGTTACCATTGCCAAATCTGAATCTGGCATTCAGATGCTGAGATCCAGATCCAATCAATAGCTCATTAAATGATCTCACATAACATTATCAATCATGTAAATCTGTAGGATACTAATCCACACACATGGACACAATAACACCTTATCTGGTGAAAGGTGAATTAAACAAACTTGAGATGATTTTTTTCTTTTAACATTTCCACAGTTTTGCCGAATAATAATTTACAGCATGGAGAGGAAAACGTTCGAGTTAGGTTACAAACTCATCAAGAGAGAAGAAACCCTTTTTCTCAAAAGAAAGAAGGGTCTTTGTACCTTCTAAACACGGCTTCAATATCAGCCATAACTTCTGGCGATAACGGCCCTTCCGTCATCAGATAAGCATCAATGTCTTCTTTGAGTTGCTCCATTGAAGTAGCTCCGATGATTGTGCTCGTTACAAAAGGCCTGTCACGTACAAAACCGAGAGCTAACTCTACCGGAGTCAAACCGTGCTTCTTCGCCACCTCAATGTATTTTATCGTTGCTTCCTAAAATCGTAAGAAGAATAAAACTGACGTAAAAAACTTTCACGACTTTAGTTTACAACTGTACCGATGTTTCAAGTACAAACCTTGGCTAGGGATCCCTTGTAACGCTCCATGAATCCAGGGAAGAGGTTCAGCCTTGCGTTCTTTGTAGCTTCTGGGTCTGTAACCAAGTATTTTCCAGACAAGGAGCCGCCTCCGAGAGGGGAATAAGCAAGCAAGCCAATATTGCAATTTTTGGGGTGGCATACTTCTACTAGATCAACTGTGATTATAAACCAAGAACATTAGAATCAAGGACATGCTCATAAGGTCACATAGAACCAAATGTCTTTCACTGCATTACCTTCAAAACGGATCCGAGCTAGCAAGCTGTAACCATTCTGGATGCTCACAATCTTTGGTAATCCTTCGAGTTTTGCTGTGTGAACAAACTCCATCACTCCATATGAAGTTTCATTTGAGACACCAATGTAGCGAATCTGTTACAGAATTTGACAGAATGTTCAAGAATCTGTTATGAGATTTACAGTAAATAAGGTGTTTTAAGTTCGTTATATATGTAATGCTGTTGAAACACAAAAAACCAACTCAAAATATCTGACGGCCTAGGATTAGCACTACCTTTCCTTCGTTTATGAGATCCTGGAAGGCTCTTAGCTGCTCGGCAAATGGCACACTACTTCTCCATTTCGATGTATCATAGTAGTTATCACCAAAGAGTGGTACATACCGATCTGGCCTGGACTGAAAAAAACATCAGCATCATGATATTGCCACACTCATTGATGAATAAAGAACTACTTTGCATATGAAAACGGAAAAACTAATTTTCACAAGAGAGGTAGCATATGAGCATGAAACAAGCCGATGTTACCAGTGTATTTGAAGCAAATCAATGTAGTCAGTGCCAAGGCGTTTGAGACTTTTCTCGACACTTTCTTTGATATTAGCTGCATCTACACGCGTAACCTCCGCATTCTCCCGCAGGTATGCTGATCTTTCTGAGTATCCACATAGTTTAGTTGCCAAAACAATCTGTACACGGAAAAATATTAAGAAGATTGTACAGCATTGACAAAGACAATACCGACTTCGAACACGAAGGATAAAGTCTGCTAAACAGCATAGATCAGTTCCTTAGCTATCAATAGAATGCACAAACAAAAGCAATTAGCCAACAACAATATGCATCCAAAGCATGACAGATGGTGATACCTTGTCACGGCTCTGAGACTTCAACCAGGTACTGATATAAAGATCAGTTTTGCCTTGTGTCTCCTTCTTCATCGGAACTGGATACTGAGAAAAATAAACGAACTGGTAAATCACTCACTAAAAAAAATCAACAACGGGAGTAATCAGAAGCGAACAAACACATATATCTGTTTCCAATCCCAAACAGTTGAAACAACACTGCTCAATCTCAAAATTTTTATCAAGATACTCATCAAGAAACATTAATCAAGTTGCACTAATTTTAAAAGCCAGAGCTCAGAGACACGGCCTAGTGATCTTTTATACAACCCAAAAAGCTTCCCTATATCTCAATACATGCATCATTATCGAGAGAGCAGATAAGCTAGGTCTTTAGCTCATATCGAAACACATATACACAATGAAGAAAAGATTCAAACAGTTTCGTCATAATAATATAAAAACTCACGGCTTCAGCAGTGTCAATGCAGTTGATGCCATGCTCAGCTGCATAACTCAGCATCTCATGAGATTCTTTCTCAGTATTTTGCTCCCCAAATGTCATCTGAAACAAATTCACAAGAACTAGAAAACATTAAAAGTCTGACTCTCATAATCATATGCCATTACAAAATCATCACTTTGAATCGTCTAAGCAGCATAAAGGTCAGTACTTTATAAATAGCAAATTCTTCAGATAGCAATAGCGAAGGAGATGAATCTTATCCTTACAGTTCCCATTGTAATTTCACTGATATTGAGCTCGGAATCCCCTAACTTCCTGTACTCCATAGCTTTCTTCGTCGCCGTCTTCTCAGTCGACGCTTTCGCCAAAACCGAAGTTCTGAGTATTCTCCTCGCAGGATTCGGCGAAGGAGTTACATGACGGTGCGTGAAGGCTGAATGAGCGAATCTCCGACTGTTGTAGCCGGTGATCGCCGGAGTGACCGTTGAGAAGGTTACGTAAGATGACGCCATGGGTGATAGTGTCTTGGTGATAGTGTCTTGGACGTGGCTCTCTCTCTCTCTCGAGCCTTATCGCCATATCTACTGGTTATTCACGTTATGGGCTCAAATATATGGGCCTTACTTAGCCCATTGAAATTATATTTTATTATCATCAACGGAATTATCTATTTCCTAATTTAAAGATTATTTTATTTATGGCTTCGAGATGAGTGGCATGACACAGCCACTCGATATCTCCAATAAATAGACCGTAGTGAGCTCCCAAAGGTTACAACTTACAAGCCCCTCTGAAACCTCAATCACCGATCCGTTTTCCGGCGATAATCGACGATCTAGATCCGATGGCGAAGGAACCAGTTCGTGTTCTCGTTACCGGTGCTGCAGGTAACTTTATGCTTTTCTCAGATCTTTGATTTTGACCTCTTGCTTACTGTAGTCAGATCTCTTTGTAGTCGTTGTTATGCTTTATAGATCGATGAATCAGACGTCGATTCTAGTTTTCATTGGGTGGTAGAATGAGATCTGATTCGATCCTCACTTTGCTAGGCTGAACCAGTTAAAACTGTAGAGCGCTGAAGTCAGCTTTATTTATTTATTTATTATTTTATATTATTTGATTTGATAGCTTATTCATGCTTTTTTGGTTGGATTCAACATTGACAAAGTTGAATAATCTGATTGTTTTATGAATTGAAATGGTTGTGATTTGCACAGGACAAATTGGATACGCTCTTGTTCCTATGATTGCAAGGGGTATCATGCTTGGTGCCGACCAGCCTGTGATCCTTCACATGTTGGATATTCCTCCTGCTGCTGAAGCACTCAACGGTGTGAAGATGGAGTTGATCGATGCTGCTTTCCCTCTTCTCAAAGGTAGTTTGCAGTTTCTGAAGTTGTAATTTTCAGTGATGTGAATATATGCAATCCGTGCCATGTGTTGTTTGCCTCAATTGAGTTGAGATAGAGAGTTAGCATTTGACATGTTTTATCAGGTGTTGTTGCTACAACTGATGCCGTTGAGGGATGTACTGGAGTCAACGTTGCTGTTATGGTTGGTGGTTTCCCGAGGAAGGAAGGTATGGAGAGGAAGGATGTTATGTCCAAGAATGTCTCCATTTACAAGTCTCAGGCTGCGGCTTTGGAGAAGCATGCTGCTCCAAACTGCAAGGTGATTAAGATCTGTTTGCCTATTAATTTAGTTTTTTTTTATTTTCTAGCAAGAAGAAAGTAAAGTGTAACAAATGATTCATATTTTCAACTGGGTTCTGGTTTGTGACTCTTTCTGAAGATATTTTCTCTCGTTTTGTCTTTTCTTTTTCAGGTTCTTGTTGTTGCAAACCCGGCCAACACCAATGCATTGATCCTGAAGGAATTTGCACCATCCATCCCTGAAAAGAACATCACCTGTTTGACAAGGCTTGACCACAACAGGGCCTTGGGTCAGATCTCTGAGAGGTTGAGCGTTCCCGTGTCTGATGTTAAGAACGTGATCATCTGGGGAAACCACTCATCCTCACAGTACCCAGATGTCAACCATGCTAAGGTGCAGACATCTGCTGGAGAAAAGCCAGTCCGTGAGCTCGTGAAGAACGATGAATGGTTGAATGGAGAATTCATCACCACCGTTCAACAACGTGGAGCTGCAATCATCAAGGCGAGGAAGTTGTCAAGTGCACTTTCTGCTGCTAGCTCTGCTTGTGACCACATCCGTGACTGGGTCCTTGGAACTCCAGAGGTTAATAATAACACCCTTCCCATTAGTAGCAGACCCGTTATAACAAAAAAACAGATGATTGTTGTTCTAATATGAGGTCTTTTCAGGGTACATTTGTTTCAATGGGAGTATACTCCGATGGCTCTTACGACGTTCCATCAGGACTTATCTACTCCTTCCCTGTCACTTGCCGTAATGGAGAGTGGAGTATTGTCCAAGGTTAGACAAGCCTTTACAACTCAAATACTTAAATTCTGAATACCTTAATGTGTTGATGCTAAATTGGATTTGGTTGATTAGGGCTTCCGATCGATGAAATGTCAAGGAAGAAGATGGATTTGACAGCAGAGGAGCTGAAGGAAGAGAAGGACTTGGCCTACTCATGCCTCTCTTAAACAACCAATACTCTTCTTCTGAAGCTAATCTATCAGGTGTGAGATCATCATAGCTTGTACGGCTTTGTCTGAATAAGATCTCCAAACACTGTTTTGTAACTTCTTTGTGGGGGATTTGTCTCCTTATTGAGCATTACTGTCCCTGGTCTGTTTCTGAACCAGGATCTTGTTTACTCTGTTTCCTTTCTCTGGTATGGTTTTTCCATTAAAAATATAAAAAAGATTGGTAACTTCATGGGCTCGATTAGTTTTGGTTTTAGTTAGCCCAAAACTGAAACTGAATTTCTACGATTATGCGGAATTGCGTTGTGTTGCAAGAAGGATCGTTTTGCAGCAAATGAGAATCACTTGTTACCTTTAAAGCAAATAGAAAAATTAAAGAACGCAAGCCTTACATTTAATGGACTCTACAAAAGTGGGCATGACCAGAATCGCATTCATGAGCCCACCATGTATATGAGGATGAGAACTCACTGTCCTCACTTTAGGCCCTCTAAAAATCCTTCAAACAAAATCTAATGATTTCTGTTAAGAAAAAAAAAAAAAGAACCAACTATGTTGGAATGCCACTAGTTGTGGATAAAGTTGACTACGTTTGTCATGTGGATAGAGCAGTGAGTGTTACTTACCAAACATAATCCCCAAGGTAAGAGTTCTTGATTATATTTTGTTTTCTCAGAACTAAAAGTTGACAACTATTTTAAGTTAATCATCCTCTCTTATATCCCACGTATGAGCTTGTGATCTGAAACCATGGCAGAATTTAGACAGAGAGTTGAGCTTCAGCTTATTTGGTCTCGATCTCTCTGATCATAACTATGTCGACGAACAGAAAGACTATAGTTTGGTTCAGAAGAGACTTAAGGATTGAGGATAACCCTGCACTAGCAGCTGCTGCTCGGGAAGGATCAGTCTTCCCTGTTTTCATTTGGTGTCCTGAAGAAGAAGGTCAGTTTCATCCAGGAAGGGCTTCACGATGGTGGATGAAACAATCTCTTGCTCACTTGAATCAATCCTTGAACTCTCTTGGATCCCACCTCACTTTTATCAAAACCCATGACACGGTTTCCGCTCTCTTGGACTGTATCCCCGCAACTGGTGCCACAAAAGTAGTCTTCAGCCACCTCTATGGTACTCTCTTTCTCAACATCTCATGTTTACAGCTGAGTTTTAATGAAGTTATGCTTCCTTGGTTGTAGATCCTGTGTCGCTAGTAAGAGACCATAACGTAAAGGAGAAACTTGTGGAACGTGGGATCTCTGTGCAAGGCTACAATGGAGATCTATTGTATGAGCCTTGGGAAATAAACTCCGAAAACGGCAAACCTTTTACGAGTTTTGCTCCTTACTGGAAGAAATGCTTAGACATGTCTGTTGAATCCGTTATGCTTCCTCCTCCTTGGCGGTTGATGCCTCTATCTGCAGCCGAAGAGGTGTGGGCATGTTCAATAGAGGAACTAGGCCTAGAAAACGAGGCCGAGAAGCCAAGCAACGCGCTGTTAACTAGAGCCTGGTCACCAGGTTGGAGCAATGCTGATAAGACACTAACCGAGTTCATCGAGAAACAGTTGGTAAACTACGCAAAGAACAGCAAGAAAGTAGTTGGGAACTCAACTTCAATGCTTTCTCCCTATCTCCACTTTGGTGAAGTAAGTGTCAGACGTGTGTTCCAGTCTGTCCGTATGAAAAAAATCATATGGGCAAGAGATAAAAACACTGAAGGAGAAGAAAGTGCTGATCTTTTCCTTAGAGGGATTGGTCAAAGAGAGTACTCTCGTTATATATGTTTCAACTTCCCTTTCACTCACGAGCGGTCTTTGTTGAGTCATCTTCGTTTCTTCCCTTGGGATTCTGATGTGGACAAGTTCAAGGCATGGAGTCAAGGCAGGACTGGTTATCCGTTGGTGGATGCTGGGATGAGAGAGCTTTGGGCTACTGGATGGATGCATAATAGGATAAGAGTCATTGTTCGAGCTTTGCTGTTAAGTTTCTTCTTCTTCCATGGAAATGGGGAATGAAGTATTTTTGGGATACTCTTTTGGATGCTGATTTGGAATGTGACATCATTGGCTGGCAGTATATCTCAGGGAGCTTACCTGATGGCCACGAGCTTGATCGCTTGGACAATCCCGCGGTAAACTTACCGAACTTATCTTTTACTTAAGAGTAGATCAAGGCATTCAATTTTTCGGTTTGATTCTGATTCGTTCTTTTTGATTCGGTTTCGGTTCAACTATTCTAATTTTCGTTTTAGTTCAGATAATAATGTTAGAAATCTTTTGATAGCTCATAAAGTTTTGGTTTCAACTTCCTATTAGTTCCAGTTATCGGTTAATTTCGGATAAAAACAATTTTTTCAGTTTGTTTGGATTAAATATCGGTAATTCGGATAAATTTTAAATATTTCGGATAAAAATAATTTTGGGTTAATTTTAAATATTTCAGATAAAAATATTCTGATATTACAGGTTTTTTGAGTATTTAAGTTTATATATGTAGTATTTTTTAAAAAAAAATTGTAATTTAAAACTAACTATAATTAATATTTTATGTATATAATCTATATTTTAGATATTTACCTATCTATTCAGGGTTTGGTTTTGGTTTTTCAATTTAAAAATAAGGAGCCACTTGATTATTTATGAACTTTAGTTTAGGTTCAGTTTTTTCGGTTCCAGTTTAGTTTTCGGTTTGGTTCTCGGTTTTTATGCTCAAGCCTGCTTAAGAGTATGTTTTCTCATTGACAAGTCTCAGAACATGCCTGTTTTGGTTTTCAGATACAAGGCGCAAAGTATGATCCAGAAGGAGAGTACATAAGGCAATGGCTTCCCGAGCTAGCCAGAATGCCAACGGAATGGATCCATCATCCATGGGACGCTCCTTCAACTGTACTCAAAGCTTCTGGAGTGGAACTCGGAGCAAACTATGCAAAGCCCATTGTAGATATCGACACAGCTCGTGAGCTACTTACCAAAGCCATATCAAGAACTCGTGAGGCTCAGATTATGATAGGAGCAGCGCCTGATGAGATTGTAGCTGATAGCTTCGAGGGTAATACCGTTAAAGTACCTGGTCTTTGCACGTCTGTGTCTTCTAAAGACCAGAGAGTACCTTCAGATGTTCGTTACAATGTGTCAAAGAGAGTGAAACCTGTGGAAGAAGAAGAGAGAGAGATGAAGAGATGTAGAGAAGAAAGGGACTTGTTTTCCACAGGTGAATCTTCTTCTTCTTCTTCGATGGTTAGGAGCGTGTTCTTGGTTTCACATTCTTGCTCGTTAGTATCAGAAGGGGAGAACTTGGACGATTCTTCTGATCAAATTACTACTAGAAGCTTTGGAAAAAATGGTTAAAAGCTGTTATTATAAAGCCTAAAACACGTTGTAGAAGTGTGTATGTATCAATGTATATGTGTCTCTTTGACTCTTTGTCACTGGTGCTGATGCATACGGTTGCTGGTGTCAACGGAGATATATGAGTGAAAATACAAAAGTTGTTCTGTGTGTTTATAGGCCCAATAAACGAATTTAGCTATGTTTTATAGGCTCAATAAGCCAACTGGGTTAGAGCCTTATTTTAGGCCTAATAATAAAACTGAGTTAAAGCCTTATTTATATAGGCCCATTATTAAAATTCAACGACGGTCTTATTGGTCCGAAAGTAAAGTCTCGATTTCCCTCCACCGATTCGCCGGTGAATTGCAATCGAACGGGAAGCGAAGAAGCAAAACTCCGGCGACTCATATGGCGTCGTCGAAGGGAGGAAATACAACCGCACATATGAATACTCTTCACCAGCGTCTTTATCACGCTCTCAATCTCGGCTTCAGGTCTTCTCTTCCTCCTCTGTTCAGTTGATTTGACGTTTTCCCTTTTTGAGCTTCTTTCCTGAGATTCTTTTAGGGTTATTGATTTGGTAGGAGGTTAAGCGATGAGAAGGAGAAGAAGTGGGAGTGTACTGATATCGAGATACAGAGGCATGTCGTCAAGTCGATTTCAGCTTTTCTTGATTGCTTTTCTCGTGCAACATCCAACCATCGTCTCATCAAGGTTACTTCACACGAATTTGATCCATATGTGCTTTGTTTGTAATTTCAGTCAAGATTTATCTGCTTGATTCGAACTTTCTTTTTTTTTTGTCTTTTTGCTGCTTAGGATTCGATATCTGACATAGCCAGGGCCTTGGTGTTTATTCTAGGGTATAGAAACAGAGCTGTAGTGGGTTTAGCTGCCAATGTAGTCATTAAGTTGCTCCGTATTGTTCCTCCTTCTCTCTTGCAATCGTATTCTTTGGATCTTGTGGAGTCTTTGTCACCTCTGTTGAGTTGTATGCAAGTGGAAGTTTCTCTTCCTTGTGCTGTTGCTTTGAACGCGATTCTTGTAAACGTTAGAGAAACGAAGGAGAAAGAAGTGTGGAGGATATTAGACGAGGGGAAAACTGTGGTTTCCGTCGTTGGTAATCTGCAGAGCTTTTCTGAAGGGAATGTGTCAGTGGAATGGTTTCAGGAGATGGCTTCGCTTTTAAGTACTGTAATGTTGAAATGGTCTCAGTCAAGGTATTTGGTTTGGAATAATCCTGACTTGATGGGTTTATTGGAGAGTGTTAGTCAGAAGCCTGAGATGGGTGTGAGATTTGCAGCTTTGAAGCTGTATTCTTCTGTAGGTATATATGGTTTCCGAACTAGTTATTGCTATCTACTTTCTTAGCTTCAAATTTTGAAGTAAATTCGCCTTACCTTGCCCCTTGGCATTTTCTTTGTTTCAGCGCTTTGTGGCCATGGTGCCAATGAGCTTTTAGATAATGGGAAGCCTATGCTAGATATGATGATTAGCTGTATGGACGAATCAAGCCCCCAAAATGCTCGAGTTGAAGGGTTTAAGCTAGCACAAAGGCTTGCGGTAATAATTCCTCGCACTGTTGACCTTTCTCGATTATCTTAGTTGGTTTCTAATCCATGGCCATTGATCAGACAGGTAACAGAGAATGCTTGAAGATGATAAACATATGTTCTGAGCCACTAGTAAAGGTTACAGTTTGCACCATAAGCTCGGGAAAGCTTGAAAATGATCGGATGTCATTGCTTGTAGAAGCTTGTAAACTGGCTTTAATCACTCGTTGGGAAGGAAAACATCATATTTATTTCTGGAAGTATCGGATCTCGGAAGCGCTTCTTAGTCTTGTCGTGGAGAACTTTTGTAGTGAATCCTTGGATGGTTATGCGTCTCTGGAAGAAGAAATTTCAGTTGCTGAGAAGATACTCAATGCGAATTTTCTACCTAGTGTGAGGTCATATGTTTGGGATATAATTGGATTCTTGGCAGCTCACTGTGAGGAAGAGTTCAATTCCATTTCGAGTAGAGATGAACTCCACCTCAACTTTCTTGTCACATGTGCATGGTAGGATACAGGTTGTTTGTTTTTCCTCAATCGCTTCTTTTTGGATATAATCTTATCTATTCTGATTTCTTTCTTTTGGTTCTGCCAAAGCTTGACCTTTTCAAGGTCGGTTCAGAAAGGCTATCAAATATGTCAAAACGATATTATCAGCGCCTCCCAAAGTGATTCAGCATCAAGAGCTGTGCTAATGATGATATATTCTCCCTCCAAATACATATCATCAAGGGCCAGAGTTACCCTCTCGTTTATCTTAGGAGAAGATGGTGAGCAGAATTTGTTTTCTCTTGTAAATTTCCTAAGTTATATTCCATCTTCTGGAGGTTATGTACTGCCAAATATACTGCAAACTACCGTCTATTTGGTGGGCTTGGCATGCTATTCAGCAATCCCTCAGTATGCGAATTTCATTTTAAGAAACCAGGGTTTGGAGATACTGTTATCTTTCTGTAGTTGGTATCAAAGGAATCGTGAGAATATTGGAGCATCGAGTTTTGCTCCTTATCCCCAGAGCGGTGCTGAGAAGAGGATATGTTGCTGGGAATGTACGGAAGACTGGGACAACAAAGATTCTATTCTTCTCTATGCTCTCTTGGCTCTAGCCGAGTTGGTAAATCATTCTTTCTCTGAACAGAATCACGCCGAAGAATTTTCAATGAAGAGAGAAAGTGTGAAAGATCGGTTATGCACCACACTTCAGGAGATCCGAGATGGAACTTATGGCTCTGGTCCAAGGTGGTATGCTGCATACATCCTAAGCTATTTTGGATGCTATGGCTTCCAAGATAAGTTGGGAAGAAGACTCATGGGAGCTTATCAAGATGAGGAATGTAGTGATTTGCGGCTCCTTTTCGCTAGTGGGAATAGTGCGAGTGTAAACAAAGTGATTCTCGCTGTCAGGTGTCCAACGTTACTGCCCCCTAAGGAGGGAGCTCACAGTGGCTCGATTATACCAACTGAGAAATCTCAGAGAACGGTTCAAGAAATTCGCATGTCTGCCAATGTGGATACTTTGGCGCTTGTTAAGTTATTGGAATTTTCTTACTCTGGCTATGTGGAAGTAGAAAGTACGACTCTGAAAAAGCTGAAAACTCTGGCGAGACATTGTAAGTCAAAGGTTCTGCTGCAGATGCTCTGCAGAGAAAGACCCAAGTGGGGGTCTTCAATACCCAGAATTGATCTACCCCTTGCCCTCACTCCTAAGCTCATCCATTTCTCGTAAGTTTTATCATTCTCATCATTCTTTTTGAGGCGAACAATCAAAGATAAACGCAGGTGTAGATCACAGTTTTCTTGTAATTTCAGGGATGTTATATTAGCACCTAAAGAAACAAATATGGCTGGCTTCAACTGCCGTTTGTGTTCCTCAACATCTCCTCACGCCCACTCTCACCGGGTTATACTATCGTCAGGCTGTGAATACTTACGTGCCTTGTTCCGGTCCGGAATGCAGGAGAGGTATGTAGCAGTTACTCTTAGTTCAGACAATTCCTTCTTTGGAGTATAATAGATAGTTGAAACTTGAAATTATGTTCCTGGAAGTCTAGTGTTTATTGAGGAATAGACTACTCAGAATCTAATAGTTGGATCTTAAAATTCTGCAGCCATTTGGATAGACTAAACATCCCTGTGAGTTGGCTGGGGTTAACTAAGCTTGTAAGTTGGTTCTACTGTGATGAATTGCCAAAACCTCCATCGGGTTGCAGATGGAACAACATGGACACCGATGCAAAACTACAGGAGCTTCAAGCTTACGTGGAGATATACTCTCTTACAGAATGGTGGATAATGGAAGATCTCCAAAACGAATGTGCTAAAGTGATTCTCTCTTGCTTGGAATCCGCTAGAGAGTTATCGATCAAAACAATCGAATTAGCTGCAAGTTTCTCCATGTGGAAACTGGTGGAAGCAGCTGCTGAGCACGCAGCTCCTATTTACCATCAGCTTCGTGATTCAGGTGAGCTCGATGAGCTAGATGATGAGCTGGTTAACTTGATCCGAACCGCTGCTGTTCAGTTTTCTCAACAGGGTGGTTAAGTAGCCGGTGCAAAAACTAAAAAGGGCTTGGAGCATTTGGACTCTTTGGTTCTTTCCGGAGAGAGGATAGTGTGCTCGCATCATCTACCAAGTACATAGGATCCGAGATGGTTATGTTAGCCATTTATACCAATCCTTTTTGAAGATCGTTCATGGTTTTCGATAGGGAGCATCTGTTGTGTGATTTTTTCTTTCTCAAAGAGTCTATTCAGTAGAAGATAAAAAAGACAGTTTTGTAAGCTAAAGAATGGTTCTGTACAAAGTATATTCTGTAAACTATATGAACAATTTTGAAGAATTCGCAAGTCGCAGCATGTGTCGATGTTGGAGGCTCGCTTTATTTTTAAAACATTTTTCAGATAACTGGTATATTACAGGTCAAATTAATTCCTGGATAATTAGTTTTATGCTAATCGTGAGAGCCACTTATTCCCAAATATCAATATATTACATCCGTTTTACTTTTTCAAAAAAGCTTGAAAAGCCTTGTTTCATAAGAAAAAAAGAACACAAAGCTTGAAGAAAGAGAAGTGTCCTTTTTTTATATTCAGGTAAAAAACATGATTTGTTTTTATCAGAACTGAACTCGAACGTTTTATAACGTAAAAGCAGGTGAAAAGTGAACAAAACGGACAGTTTGAGCTTCACGAAACGGTCTTCGGGTGTCCCTCACACCCAAAAGACCAAACTCTTTCAAAAATTATTTTGTAGTTTTTACTTCATACAATAATGTATAAAATTAGAAGAAAATCTGAGATTTTATATCTTCTTCTTATCATATACCATAAAGTTTCTTATTTTTCTTTCATCAAATAGATTATTAATCCAGGCAGTCCATTTCTTATCTCTTTTGTATTTTGGTAACTTCACATTATGCAATTTTATGCTTAATTATCTATATATCTCTTTTGATGTATTATTTATATATTGAATTATTAATATTTTACATAATTAAATTTGTATTATTGTTACTAATCCAATTTAATATAGTATAACATATGATCTATAGTAATATACTTAACATGTAATTCGAGATTTTTACAAAAAAAATAATGAGAAACTCTCTAATATTTACATAAAATCTAGAATACGATTTTTTTATTACATTATTTATATATTGCACTATTAAATATTTTGAATATCTAAGATTGTAGTATTGTCACTAATCCAGTTTAATATATTTAATATGTAATCTAATGTATTTAAAAAATTAAAGAGAAATTCTCTAATTTAACATAAAATCTATAAGATTTTTAAATTAAATAACATTTATTGATAAGAGATTTAATGGATATCTAGTTAATGAAGATGCTCTGAGTCTTGTCTTAAATATTCTGCCACGCTTCTCATATTTTGCATGATCTGCTCCACGTTTCTCTTCTTCTCCTCCATCTCCTTCTTCTGATTCCTACTGTATCTGCTACATAAGCAAAGCCTCTGTGACAAATCTTGGAACAACAAAAGTTATAAAAAAATACAAAAATGGTGGCTAAAAACTCTAACGAATTTGAGTGCAAGTCCAAAGCTGCAGTGGACGGCCTCACTGAGTTTACTTCAATCTTTGGCCTTCCTCCAGTGGCTTCAGATGACAAGAAACCTTCTCTCTCTGCCTCAGACTTAGCAGTCCCTATCATCGACTTTGCAATGTCACGTGAATGCATTGTGGAGAAGATCAAAGAAGCTGCAGAGAAGTGGGGAATCTTCCAAGTGATCAACCATGGTGTTCCTTCAAACGTTCTTGAAGAGATCAAAGACGGAGTTGTTAAGTTTCATGAGGAAGATCCTGAGGTTAAGAAGTCTTACTTCTCACGTGACTTCGCCAAGACATTTATCTACCACAACAACTTCGAACTCTACAGTTCATCTTCTGGTAACTGGAGAGACAGCTTCGGTTGTTACATGGCTCCTAACCCTCCAAACCCTGAAGAGCTCCCAGTGGCTTGCAGAGATGCTATGATAGGATACTCAAAGCATGTGATGAGCTTAGGTGGTTTGCTTTTTGAACTTTTATCTGAAGCTCTTGGTTTAACCTCTGAGAAGCTCAAGAGCTTAGATTGCATGAAGGGTTTGCTTATGCTTTGTCATTACTACCCTCCTTGTCCACAACCTGACCTAACTTTGGGTACAAGTAAGCATTCAGACAACACCTTTATCACCATGCTTCTTCAAGACCAAATCGGTGGTCTTCAAGTCCTTCATCAAGACTCTTGGGTCGATGTCTCGCCTATCCCTGGGGCTCTTGTCATTAACATTGGAGACTTCTTGCAAGTAAGCTCACTGGTCCATACTTTAAAGAAATGAATTGTATGAGGTTCTAACGTTTTATGTTTGTGTAGTTGATGACGAATGATAAGTTCAAAAGTGTGGAGCATAGGGTGCTTGCTAACAAAGTTGGACCGAGGATCTCAGTGGCGTGCTTTTTCAGCTCGAGTGTGACTCCGAATGCCACAGTTTACGGACCGATCAAAGAGATTTTGTCTGAAGAGAACCCACCAAAATACAGAGAGTTCACTGTACCTGAGTACTCAAAGGGATACATTGAGAAAGGTCTTGATGGAACATCGCATTTACTGAATTACAAGATATGAAAAATAAACACTTTAAAAAGAGTTAAGAGTTTTCTTGTTTTGCAGTAAGATTGCATCAGAGAACAAGAGTAATTGTTGTGTTAGTCTTTATCCATGTTTAACTACTCTGTTCTTGCAATAATAACTATGGAAACACATCTATGCTTGGATCTAAAGGTTCAAACTTTATTTACTTTTTAATCTTCTCTAGGCGCGCCGTGACATCAACAATCTCTATCAAGAGTGATACATAGATTAATTTCAAAACAGATCAAACAGAAAGACACTGTTTCTATGCTCTGTTTTGTCGTATTGTTGGCTGAATTAAAAATAATATGGTTTGACTGGTGATGGCTCGTCAGCAACCACCGGTGGGTCCAGATGCGACGACGACAATAGAAGCATTTAAACTTGAACAAGAGATTGGTGGAGACAAAAAGTTTCTCTGTGCTACTTATAAGTAGAGCCCACATTTAAAAAAAAAAATCAAAATCTATTCCCTTAAAATTCAATATAAATAATTCTCTAATCGTTTTATATCGAAGTAATATAAAGTTTACATGTTAAATTATATATCGACATAAATTAAACTTAAATTATCTTAGTCTGGTATGACATCAGCTGAAAATGTTAAAATTAATAAATTAAGCTTTACTTATATTTACGATAAAATATTTTCCAAATTCTTAGGGTTCTTTCGTCTTTGATATACACTTCTTATTGGTTCGAAATGTTAGATTTCTAAACTTTTCGTTTAGGTTAACGGGGGCTTAACTTACCAGTCTTGTTTATTGAACGTTGCATGGCTGACAAAAAAAACATTGGCTTAAGACTTTATGGTCAAAATCTTATACAAATTAAAATATTCAAACCCAACCAAACCAAGTGACTATTAGTTTAAAACAATGGTCTAATCTCATTTAGATGAATCACATGTAGTTGCAATTATATTAACATATATATAGCTTGCACAATGTAAAACATAAAATGATGTGTCATATAATCGTTACATTTAAATGGTGATTATTACATTCTCGAAACTAATTACAAAGGAACCAGCCGCTTAGAAATTTAAATGACCCGCTTAAAGAATCTTATTCGTTATAGAAATCGATTGACATTACAGTTTATTTGCCACCAATAATACTTTTTTGATTATACAGCTTCTTACGATTGAGATTGATTTTTTTGTTATAAATGGGAATGTATGTCACGTACCTTTCAGTATATATAACTATTGCATTCCCTTTTATTTCCTCTTACTCTTACCCTTGTTAATATTATTATTCTTGTTGTAGTTCTCCCCATATTCAAGAAGCTCCTCCAACACACTATCGTCCAAGTACTCAATCTCAAAGACTTGCCTCGACGAGGACGTGTTTGCCGTAGTGGCTGCGGAGTTGGATGAAGACGAACCACTTCCCATGTTATACTCATGAGGGAAGTTGAGAATAGCGGCTTGGCCTCTCATTGAATAGGCGGCTCGGTCATAGGCTCTAGCCGCGTCTTCCGCGGTGTCAAACGTCCCTAGCCACACACGCTCGCCGTGGTTTCTTGAATCTCTTATTTCCGCTGCATATTTTCCCCAAGGCCGTCTCCTTACTCCCCGGAACTTCCCTTTCTCGGCTCCTCCTCCACCACCGCTCCGACCTCCTTGATCCATGTATAAAAATGTGTGTGTGTATGCGTGTATGTGTGTGTGTGTTTATATAACTTTGTGCGTGAGAAGAAATTTAAAGGCAAAGTGAGTAAGAAGAAGATGGATGTTGAGAGACGGACACAAGTTTGAGCGTATGTTTTTTTTTTTTTTTGTCTTTGTGTGTGTTTTATGTGCATATGTTAAATGAGGATTCATTTGGGGAATTTATAGGCATGGAAACAAAATGGGTCCATTAACCTAATATTCGAATTACAAAGCCTCCACTTATCAAATTTTACATTTATTCTTATTCCATTTTCTTTCAAAATCTATGTTCCTTATATAATATAATTTCACTAGAGCTATTGATTTTATATGAATTCAATATATTTGGCATCTGCTAGCATCTTGTTATTTATTTGGATATATAGTGAATTTCCTTAGAGCTATTGGTTTTATATGGAATTCAATATATTCTTCTATAGTATATCACTAGACTCAAATAAGAAATTCACTCTTTGCGTTTGTGATTCGATATAAGCAGACTCGTTTCAATGTTATAATGGACCCTATACAAATTCAGTTTTAGTATAATAAATAAAATAGTTTTGCAAAAAAATCAAAATTTTTGAAAAAAAAGGAAGAAAACTCTTAATCAAAAAATTGTAAAAAATATCTGGATCGTATGCAAATGCATATTTTGCACATGCCTAGAAACGGATTTGGTGTGACGATTCATACTTGATAGAGAAACAAATCCCTAAAACACATATTCGAGAAAATCATGTATGATGTCTTGGAATATTAACATCTTAAACACTCCTGCATTTTCTAATAATCCACATGAAGTTAAACGAGGCATCGAAGTTTAGACTCAAATTTTTGTAACAACCCGTTCCATAGAATCTAGTTGGCGATGCAGTACATCGACCATAATTCTTCCTTTGTGATATAATCTGTCTGAATTCACCCATAAACCTCGGTTCACAGGTGGATTATTGGTGCGATTGGTGCTACTCGAACCCAAGACCCCACCCTTTAACAAACTTATCACATGACAAGTTATCACTAATTTATCTGCAGCTCAATTGGTGACAGCTTATCCTGTGAGAAATTGTTAAAGTGTGATGTCTTGGGTTCGAGTAGCGTCAATCGCACCAATAACCTATATGTGAACCGAGGCCTATGGATGAATTCGGATAAATTGTATCACATAAAAGAGGTTAAGGTCGATACGCTGCAGCGCCAGCTAAATTCCACGGGACGGGTTGTTACAATTTTATTCTATTAGAGATAACAGTCTAGATCGTTTAACTCAAACTAACGTCTACAAAAAGTTAGAGAAACTCTTTTAATTTGAAAACCCCTTAGGAATCCCTTACTTATTAATTGAGGAACATTTGAAAAGAGTAACCTTTGTTTTGTAAAATATTTACATCAATGCCATTTTGCTTACGTGTCAAACTCACAATCCTTCTCAGTCAAGTTATTCAAATACCCTTTAATTACTAGAAAATTTACAACTAATGCCATTAGCCTTAATAATTTCATCCGCCTAATTACCTTAACATAACGATTATTCTCTGTTCACTATTAATAACCGGTAATAAATTAAAATATAACAAATCGGTTTTCACATTATTTTATCA
This sequence comes from Moricandia arvensis, assembly GCA_905132765.1. Classification (NCBI taxonomy): domain Eukaryota; kingdom Viridiplantae; phylum Streptophyta; class Magnoliopsida; order Brassicales; family Brassicaceae; genus Moricandia; species Moricandia arvensis. The sequence goes on along the minus strand of CAJHQP010000840.1, from coordinate 87,985 downwards.
GACCAAACTGATTGAAAACAAACGGTGCTTCCGTCCATGGCATATTACATTTGTACCTACACAACGACAATTTTGATTTATTCTTTTGCTCAAAGCCACTTCGCATGATACTGTTATTAAATAATAGAGAACATGTGAAAAAGCTGTACCGAACGTTTTACAAATCAAATTCCGAATGTTACAGCTATTTATATTTGGTTTCATTATGTCCTTCTGTTTCAACCATGCATATTTGGTTTTAAAGATATAATGTGCAAGAGCTCCATCATTGTTTATATGATTACATTTTCATGTATTTGGCCGACTGTTTCAACCATGTATATTTGGTTTTCAAGATCTGTGCATTCCAATGGTGAAATTTTTGGTATTCAGGCATTGTTGTTTTACATTCGGATGGATCATTATCTGTTTCAGAAGATTTACATTCCTTTAGTTAAAGATTTAATTATTAATATGTTTTGTTATGATCAATAAGCTTTTTAACATCGTTGGTTTAATGCTCAGAGTTTTTTTTGTTTACTGTAAAACCAATTTAACCAAAATTTTATTTTGTTTACTGTAAAACCAATTTAACCGAAATTTTATTTTATTTTAATATTTTTTTTGATGGCTACTTTAACTTTTCCATGAACTTAAATGTTAATACTGAGTACATACATGATTTATGGGATATGGTATATAGGGGATTCTTAAGTTTCGCAAAAAAGGAATGATTTATAAATGAAAAATATTGAGTAGTTAAAGGTCAACTCTTATAACGGCAACTTCATATATATTTGAATCATTCGAAATTACAATTAAAGATTATACGAGGAGTTACGTTTGCATTTGCAACTTTCCCTTTATGTTTCTACGGTATGATCAAATTGCAACTTTTTCTTTATGTTCCTATTGAATATACCACTCAATATGGGCGTGATACATGACTGAGTGGTGGTCACTAATTAGTTTATAATTAATTTTTAGTGAATTTTTAGTGAATTTTGCAACAAGACTATGTTTTACGTAGTTAAGCACAAATGGAGCAATTGCATTTATAGTGAGTGACGACAATAAGGCTAATAGTAAAGTAAAATTCTAATTGTCTTTATTAATGCTAATGTGTGATTGACAAGCTATATATACTTATTAATTTACCAAATCATAGTAGAATATTTTCGGTATACATCATGTGATTTATATATAAGAGAAGGTGATGGACTCCAAAATTACTCTCACCACAACACCAAAAGTCTTTAAAACACTGTTATTCGCTCCGGGATGAATATGATTGCTGATTTCTTTCAATTATTTGCGATTGAAAGGTTTGTTTTACACACTAAGCTTCAAAATTTACTTTCTTAATTTATTTTTCTCTCTTTATGCCTCTTTCCTCTTCGTTTTCTCCTTTTTCTATATGGTTCTTTATTTTTTATGGCAAATTAGATTCGTCACATTTCACTTTCTCTATTATGAGTTTATAGTTTTCCAAATTAGCTTCCAATCTCAGTGGTAATTACTGTATAATTGAAAGAAACACATTCAGTTTTTAAAATATCTTATGGTTTTATATATATTCAGTATGCATACTCTTCTTTAAAGATATGCTAGCCCCAGTTCCTAATCAAATTGTTAATTGCAACTACTAAGGGAGTTGTTTGTAAACCTTTGGATTGTCAGTTGTCCATGTAGTTCAAACATTAAGAGTCATGGAGAATAGGTAAGAGAAGCGCTATGTTCTAATGTCATGTCTCAATAGAACGTATCCGTAGTTAGAAACTCTCTGCATAACTATAATGAAAACAGTAAACAATGATAGTTAGATTTACATATATGATTCCTTTAAAAGAGATAATATTATAGTAACACAATATGTTTTGAACTGAAAGAGTTTTCAGTTTAGCATTAAGAACATAGTCGTTTGGTATTAAACTTTGTTGGAAAAATATGTTCAAAAAATCGTAGAGTTCTCTAGGTTGAAGCGTAATTCGTTATGATGTTGCTTACAAATATCATGTCTAAGCAAAGTATTTCTTTCGAAAAAGACCTTAAACTATATGTTCATAACTATATTCAATATATTATACATGTTTAAATTCAATAAATTTATGCTAAATATACACTTATATATAAGTATATTATAATTTTTCAAATTAATACTTTTATCCCGCGCAAGGCGCGGATCTCTACCTAGTTATATATTAAACAATATCATATGGTATTTTTGGCAACAGTAATGGAATTTTTGTTACCAAAAGTTTGGTCTGCAACTGATAAAGAGAGTCATAGTTGATGTGTGGGTCTACTTGGAATATGTCTGACTTCTGCAATGCCCACGTGGGTTGACTCTTAAAACTGACTCAAAAGTTTCCCTAGGATCAAGTATATACTCTTTTAACACTAAATACGTCTAGGGTGACTAGGCGGCTCTAAGAACAACTTCAATCATAGAAACTCACTAAATATCTAAACTATTAAAGAGAAAAAAAATTATGAAAATTAAAAAAAAAAGTAACAAAAGTTTTTCCAAATTACAAATTTTGAAAAGTTCTCGATATTATAATAACACATCAATATGTGATTAGTTAAACTCTTTTTTTAAACATTAAAATTTAATTATATAACTAAAACTTATTAAAATATTAATTTAGTTTGATTTAGAACTTTGTCTTTAGATACTAACTAATGGAAATGCTCTAAGTTATTTGAAATGATTACGTTTTGGAGAGTTTTCACATTATATTATTTCACCAACTACAATGAGAATGTTGAATGTTTTTTTAAACGGTTAAATGGTGACATTGAGTATGTTGAAAAAAATGAATAAATGACATGTATTGTTTGCTGTTAATTTTACTTAAGAAAACATGTTGTAAAAAAATGGAGTCCACAACAATGGGTGTGTTAGTTGATTATTCCTTGTTAATATGAATGAAAATTTATTTTCACCTCAATTATTTTTCGGTCATTTATTTACAGAAAACTAATTTATTTCATTTATTATTTTACAGAATATCTTACAGACTCTAGAAACCGAATTTTATTAACTACATACAGACATCTTTGAGCCAACAAATATTAGCTTCTATAGTTAGCCAGGTCCACAAAAACTTAAATTCCATCAAAGGAACAATGTGTGTCACTATCAATAAGAAACTTCTACGAGCGAATTCGTATAAATGAACATTCCATATATAGTATCTTTCATCCGTAAATCAACTCAATTATTTTACTGACACTATCATCCAAATAGAACTTTATAAACCTATTAACCTATTTGTCACGTGTGGTTTTCTGATGATTCATGCATCCTTATGATTTAATTAGGATCAAAATATCTGTAATCAACGATAAGTCAGTTGAAAAAAAAAAGAAAACGATGTATGTCCAATGTATCTAGATGGTTAATTCGTGATCATAGTCATAAAGTAGATTACTTCTAGCTTTCTTTTTGCGTCTTTAAGAAAAAAGTATTAAAAACTACTCCGTTAGCCCTTTTGGGCTGCTAGTCGTGGATTCGATCTTTCATGTGTCCGTACAGTGAGGTTCATTTCCCTTTCATCACATTATAGAATATTGTTTACAAGTTTATTTTTCTGTCGTTTTAATCTGACTTGTCTCTGACTTTGAATCTGTCTTCGGTGAATAGTGTACTATATATTAAATTGAGAAAATTATTTACAAAATAAACAAATTTATTGATTTATTACATGTGTTCAAAATCCCGAATCTGATATTTTATAAACTATATGTAAATCGGGTAGGAGCAAAATGATTTTTTCAACTGTTTTTTTTTAATCGGTTTAGACGTTCAAAAAATCGGTTTAGACGTCCGCCTAAACAATAATCCTATGTAAGATGTTTAACCATCGTCTAGCGATTTTTAAAACATTGTTATTAACATTTTTTAGAAACAATTATAAAAAATTATAATTTTGGAAACCGCTATCAATGTATATAACCTTCAAAAAAAGGTTGGGAGTCAAACTCAAAGTTTGATAGGGCTACCTAAATCCGGTCGTTCATGTGATGTAACTAAAGATTTTGTGGGTGTTTCGATCATACTGTTGTTTTTATTATTAACCTAAATGAATACTATGGAGATTTAAACTGAAGTTCATTCTTTTTGTAGATTTGTAATCCTGATAAAAGATTATTGTGTGGTTACGGTTGAAGCAGAATCAGAATCTCTTTTGTTGTCGCCATTACGACTAGTGTAAAGGGGATCTCGAGGTTGGGGACAACATATAGCTAGTCTTTTTACGTCTTCGTGCATGAACCAACTAATTGAATATCATATACTATTATAATTGATTATTAGGAGAATCGATCTATCATGTAATCGGCAACGTACGTGCATGACGAACCAATACACCTAAGCAATAGTTAAATAATTATCAAATGAACGCATGAACCCTACCAGATAGAAGAAGCTTCTTAAGCTAAAAATAACAATTGCAAACTATATGAATTTATGTTTTCAAAGAAATAGTTAACTAATGAACAGCATTCAAATTTTATTTGGAGAAGCAAAGTCAAATTTATTAAAATAAAATATTATATAGAACTAGCATGATAAATAACATCAAAATTTATCGATATGTTTGATACATAATCTTTTGGTACAAGTGAATATATAACTTTTGTTGGTTACCTTATTGTTTATTGTAAGTTGGTCTCACTAACTGAAAATATTAGTAGGTTTTCACTTTCATAATCTGGTGTGGTGGCATATCCATATAACTACTCATACAAATGACATATAATTCTTGGAACAAATTTGAAAACTAAATGACCCAGCCCAGTTAATCGTGAACCACATGGTCCACGCGGCTTACCCAATTGGGTCTATTAATGAAGGAAGAATGAAAGGAGAAACAGATAAAAGCAATCACAATGGGTCTAAATTTTAAAGCCAGCTTCAATATTCTAAATCATAAATGATTAATAAAGCCATTAATCACTTAAACACAAACTATAGATAAATATATATACGTCTACTGCGAGTTCTTCTAGGAGACTGGAGACACGTGTATTGATTGTCTGACGCACTCACGTGTTCGACCAAGCATCACGTGCTGCTGATCCGTCTCACCGTTGCTGTCCTGTCTCAGTGTCCACGTGGCACGTGCTGATGACTCTCACGACCGCATAGTCTCTCGTCAAAGTCACTGTCATTGGCTACTGTTGCAGTCAAACAGTTTAGGGTTCCAAAAGGTTTCTATAGCGTAAATAAAAATTCACTAGAATTTTCTTAATTTTAACTAAACTCAAATACTTTTGCCTACTTATCAATTTCATAACTAAAATCACATACTTATATGCTCACCATTGTTCTAAATATAGTTTCTCAGAAAGTTAAGTCGATACACTGTAAATATTAAGTTCCACCATGTTAGGTAGTATTTGTCTATTTTGTAAATTTGTAACCATGGATCTGAATCTCATTTTTGTCGAATTGTGATTTCATATTTCCCACTATATTTTTCTGACAGTTATGATTTTCTTCGGGAGGGCAATTAAAAAAAATGTCTCGATTTTCATCAGAATAATAGCAATCATATTTATATTTCAAAATTAAATTCTACTAGGGTTTTGTCTCCGTCGTGGGCACGTATTCCTTTTTACAATGTTAGAAAATTCTAGAAATAATGAATTTATAGTTTCTTATAAAAAGTATATATCCATGTCCATGCAAAAAGTGGATTATCCACCTTTAACAACAACAAAGTGGATTATACACAACTTATAAACCCGCGTAAGTGGGTTAGTGGTAGGACGATGTCCGGCTGAGGGCTAGTGTAATGCTATGATGCCCAATACTCCGGCTTCGAATCCATGCGGCTGCAAACACTTGCACGGGCCACCGGGGCTTTCACATTCTCTCTCCGGGGAATGGTGGGTGGTTTCACTCAACATACACACCATTTTTATTTTTTGTATACACAACTTATATGGTAATGCAACTATGTCAACAACATTACTGAAGTGGAAGCTAAGTTTTTGTATGAGATATTGTGCCGAGGGTCAGTATTTTACATTATTACTAATACTATTTTGCTGGAGATGCTACATTATTGATAACAAATATTTAAATATAACACGAAACTGTATTTCTCACCGAACCTGTTCTGTGAACTGTCGTGAGCCAAACTCGTCAAACATACCACACATACACGACAGAGCATGGTCTTCCTTACCCTTGTCCTTTTTATATTTGTCTGCCAGTGTCATTTCTTTTTCACACTTCCTATAAATCTAAATTAAGAAATGAAAACTCAAAGCAAAAAGTTTGAGTTCTTGCGGTGGATTTGACTTTTCTTCTCTTTTTTTTTAAATATTTTTTCCTTCACGGTAGTTTACAAAAATAATAATCATGTAAATTATGTTAACAAAAGTCTCAAAAATTATTCAAAAATAGAATCAGGTTAATGAGCAACCGACAATCATGGTTAGCTGGAGTTTACAGATTCTGATACTTGGAAAAAATGGTACCACAAGATTAGTGAATCCAAGTTTATCATCGTCACATATGAATTGAGTAATCTACAAGGACAGACAAAACTTTCATACTATCAGAAGAAGATCCAAATAAATTATAATCAAAATGTAGATTAAGTGAGACCACTTGTTAATAAGTAAGACTTTCTTTTTTTGTTTTCCTCACTAAAAGTACAGAAGAAATGTCTAAACAAAGAACTCTTACAGCAAAGGAGTCACATAGATCAAGAAATATCAAAACTAATAAAAGATTCAGAAAGATGATGATAAGTTAAATAAATACATTAAGAGCCTCTGAAATCTCACCAACTCCTTCTCTGTCTCTTACACCTCATTTACTCAATCTCTGTTTTTCTTCTCTACCACTCTCTGTTCCTCTCCTCTGGTCTTTCTCTTACACACGCATATACACGTATATAAACACACACACAAACTCTTATGCTTCTTGAATAGTGAAAGAGAAGGATTCAAAAGAAAAAAAATCACTTGATTCTTGTTTCTTTTCTATCAACATTACCCTCAAGATCTTTAAGGGTTAGTTTTTATATATATTTCATTTACACTTTTTGTAGTCAAATGGATCTAACGGACCGTCGCAACCCTTTCAACAACTTGGCCTTTCCACCGCCGCCACCACCGCCTTCAACGACCTTCACAAGCCCTATCTTCCCACGAGGAAGCTCTACCGGCACGACTTTCCCCATTCTCGCCGTGGCAGTGATAGGAATCTTAGCCACTGCCTTGTTACTTGTAAGTTATTACATCTTTGTCATAAAGTGCTGTCTTAACTGGCACCAAATCGACATCTTCCGCCGCCGGAGAAGAAGCAGTGATCAGAACCCTCTAATGATATACTCTCCTCATGAGCTAAACCGAGGTCTCGACGAATCAGCCATTAGAGCTATCCCAATCTTCAAGTTCAAGAAGAGAGACGTTGCTGCAGGAGGAGGAGAAGAAGATGGGAACAAGAGCTCACAAGAATGTTCTGTTTGCTTAAACGAGTTTCAAGAAGACGAGAAGCTGAGGATTATTCCGAATTGTTGCCACGTGTTTCACATTGATTGTATTGATATTTGGCTTCAGAGCAACGCGAACTGTCCCTTGTGTAGAACCAGCGTTTCTTGGGACGCAAGTTTCTCTCTTGACCTAATCTCTGCTCCAGATACTTCCCTAGAGGATAATCCTACTCCTCCTCGTAACAGGAGTCTTGAACCTGGCGAGGTTTTAAGAGACGACGATGACTTCTTAGTGATCGAGCTTGGGACAAGTAATGGTGATAACAGACAAAGCGTGAGAAACAGAGACTTTCTTGCGGCACAAGAAAGGGCATCTTCAAACAAATCGATCAGTCCTTCGCCTAGAAAGTTCGATCATCGTGCAATGCATAAGGTGATTAGTAAGGGAGACGAGTGCATTAATACTCGTGTCAAAGATAGTCAGTTCGGTGAGATTCAGCCCATAAGAAGATCAATCTCAATGGATTCTTCAGTGGATCGCCTACTGTACCTGGAGCTTCAAGAGGTGACTGGCCGGAATACCGGGAAGGCTCCAGTGGTGGTCGGAGATGGTGGAGGTTGTATGGGAGATTGTAGTGGTAGTGGTAATAGTAGTGGTAATAACAGAGTGATGAAGAGATGTTTCTTCTCTTTTGGAAGTAGTAGAGGTTCTAAAAGTTCCTCAATATTGCCTGTTTAGTTGAAACCCTAATGTCGTTCCTTTATTTATTTATTTTAAACATACGTTTTGTGAATTTTTCTTAATTTATTATATTTAGATGTGAATTTATTCAAATTATTTTGGAGGGTGAGGTAGGAGAGAAATTAGTGTATGCACTATTTATAAGTCAATGGTGTTAATGAATTTGAATATATAAATGTAAGTGAATGCTAGTATCTTTTTTTAATAGATTTCTCTGAACATTAAATGTTGTAAAAAACATACTAATAAAAGTCTCACACACACCTACTGTTAGGGATTTTAGTTTAATCCACCATGACAAGAGGAACCTAAGAGCAACATTAACGTGGAGACCACGTGGAGACGTCTCCTATTCTTTTTGTTTTATTTTTTTCGATTTTTTTTTTCAAAAAAAAAATATTAAAAACACAATCAAGCGCGGACCTCTACGTGTCAGTAGGACCCGCACACAGTTGAAAAACTCTTCAATAGCCGTCTCCTATTATGCAACTCTGAAGCCCGTTTTTTCTGAAAAAGCAGTGCATCCCCCATTAAAGACCCACTAAAGACGTGCGTTATTAATGCCCTAAAAAAGCATGACAATTGTTTCATCAACCGTTTAAATACTATCCATAGATTTAAAAGAACATTTTCATATTTTTTTTTTAAAAAAAGAAGATAATTTAGCACTAACATTGAAGTAACAACTATTCTGATACACAAGCAACGACTTTATTTATGTGGATGCAATACAAAGTGTCACCATACTTAAAGGTGTGAATTTATAAATGCTGACACACAATTATCAAGACAAGGAACGGGGAGTAGCTTAAAATGGAAAACAAGACAAGGACCGACTCGACAGATGAACTCAAACAAAGACGTTACTCTTTGTAAGTGTTCTTCATATCTTGAACCTGGATAGGTGAGATGTTCCATCAAGGCCTTTCTCAAAAAATCCCTTTGTGTATTCTTCTAAAGTGAAGTCTCTGTATTTTGAAGGGTTTTCTTCAGAGAGAAGCTCTTTGATTGGTGAGTAAACCGTTGAATTGGGAAGCATATTTGTGCTGAAAAAGCCCGCGATAGAAATCCTCGGTCCAGCTCTGTTTGCAAGCACCCTATGCTCCACACTTTTGAACTTGTCATTCGTTATTATCTGCTTATTAAAATGTATCCTATAGTTTCTCAGCAAAAGTGCATTGTATATTGTATTTTTTTTAAAGATCAAAATTAATATATTTTTTTTTTTTTTAACCTGGGGATATCCCAGGCCCAGACTAATTTCCAAGGGGAAGGAATACCCACGGATAGACGCCCTTCCCAGTTTTTTAAATGGGCCGAAAACATGGCCCATATCCGTGTAGGTGACAAGAGCGTTGCAAGATAGTTCCCTCCGGCGTGGATCGAACCTCCTACCTGGGTGCAGGCGGGGACCCGTCCCAACCATTGGGCTACAACGTCTCGTCCAAAATTAATATATTGCCTGTAAGTAATCTCCTATGTTGATGACGAGTGCTCCGGGGATAGGTGAGACATCGACCCAAGAGTCTTGATGAAGGACTTGAAGACCACCGATTTGGTCCTGAAGAAGAATGGTGATGAATGAGCTGTCGGAATGCTTACTTGTGCCAAAAGTTAGGTCGGGTTGTGGACATGGAGGATAATAATGGCCGACCATATTCAAACCCTTCATGCAATCCATGCTCTTTAGCATCTCCGAGTTTAAACCAAGAGCTTCTGAGAGAAGCTCAAAGAGAAAACCACCTAAGGTCATCACATGCTTCGAGTACTCGATCATAGCATCCCTAATTAAGCCGATGATGTCAGTTAGAAATCCAGGACCGGATTTGAGCTCAACATAATAAAATATTAACATTGGTTCTCGAATTTTTTTAAGTTATATACAAAGATATCAGCCTCCAAATTATAGAAATATTTTTAATTAAAAAGTTAGCAAATATTTATATTCCACAAAATCTCAAATTCGACACTAGTTAAAATCTATATATACATTAAAAGTTTTTTGAAGAGAATTTTTTTTTTTTTGAATATGCTTGGACCGAAATCCGTTATACATCGGTATAAAAACCACAAGATGTAATATTAGTATTGAAGAGAAAACAATATATTATACCTGCAAGCCAATGGTATATCTTCAGGGTTTGGAGGATCAGGAGCCATACAACAAACGAAGGTGTCTCTCCAGTTAACACACAGAGAAGACGAATTGTACAGATCAAAATTACTATTGTAGACAAATGTCTTGGTGACGTCACGCGTGAAGTAAGACTTCTTAACTTCAAGATCTTGCTCATGAAACCTACGAGCTCCACCTTGGATCTCTTCAAGAACGCTTAAAGGAACACCATGATTGATCACCTGGAAGAACCCCCACTTCTCCGCTGCGTCTTTGACCTTCTTCACGATGCCTTCACGTGACACATGGACGTCTGCAAAGTCGATAACAGGGATCCCCGAGGCAGAAACAGAGGGTTTCTTGTCGGATAAGGTACCTTGTTGGAGACGGAAGATACGAGGAACCTCAGTGATGTGAGTATCGACGAGACCTTTAACTCCTGCCTTGGTCTCGTCGAAAGCTTTGCGCTCGTTGTAAGAGTCCAACTCCATGTTTGTTCTTTGAAACTATTTTGGAATTTCACACAAAGGCTGCGTCATATATATAGGACGAATAAGAAGAAGAATGTTATACGTAGTGTGGATCTATATCAAGAGAAATGGTTTACGTTTTCCTTCTTGTGGTCGATAAGTGATATCTCTTAGAGGTATACTTTTCTTTGTTTATGATCATGAGGTGAAGGATAAGATAAGAGAGGCTTAGCAGCGATAATCCATGGTTTATAATTTGATCTTTGGTGGGACCATTGATGACGTTGGTAGTGATTGTCGGTCGTGATGTCAGAATTAAGATTCACAACCAGGAAAAATTCAAAAAAAAAAAAAAAACTTGAAATCAACAGGTTGAATAATCCTCCTAATAGTGAAAGTTTTATTATATTTTTCAAATATTTCTTATTAACTAATAATTTTCTGGAATTTATAGAAAGAAAAATACTTAAAATTTGGTTGGTTTCTATATCAGTTTGATTAAATTAAAATTGGTTTGTTGACCAAAAATAACAATTAAAACTGGTTTAGATTGTGGTTGAGTTTGGTACAATTCATTGAACTGGTTTGGTATTAATTTAACTGGTTTGGTATTAATTTAACTGGTTTGGTTTTGTTTTTCTGTTGTTAAAAAAAAAAACAAGGCAGAGGAACAGAACATAAGCTCCGACCGAGAAAGAATCCCTCTATCTCCGACGACAAGCAAGCAAGACCTGCGACGCCCTAGAGATAGAGAGAAAATGGGTTTCTTCTCTTTTCTCGGAAGAGTTCTCTTCGCTTCTCTGTTCATCCTCTCCGCTTGGCAAATGTGAGTCCTTTTTATTAACCCTTCCTCCTTCTCGATTCGTTTTCTCCGAACCGGCGTTATAGTTTTTGTGCTATCTTCTTCGATGAATTTCTATCGTGCTAGCTCCAATTTGATTGAGAACCTTCCCAAAGCTGTTAGATTTGGTCTAAGCGCATCTAGGTTGTAGATCTAGGGCTTGTATGAATCTAGCTTGAAGCTGGGTACTTTTTTCACGTTCTCCATTATTTTACGATCCAGATCTCTTTCCTCATGACGAATTGATTCTTAACTGATGTTGCAAACTAACTCCCTCATAGGAAGTCTTTCTATCAATGTAAAGTTTGATACTTTTGTCTGATTTGCTCATTGTTGATATGTCTGCTTATGTATTCCCTCTCGGCTTAGAGATATGGCACGTAAGAAGTCCTCGTATATTCTACAAGGGAAAGAGTTTGATTCAACATAACTAACTAGTCTCGTTAATTACTGGTTTTTAATAGAGTTAGCTCCCAACCAAGAGACTGTAATGTCTCTGTTTCTGTGCCTTTTAAGATTCATTGTTCGTGGTATCTCCATCTCCGTAGATGAATAAGGATCTAGTTTTTTTACTATTTGGGTCTGATATATTGTGAAGTGAGATACGGTGGTTTGGTGTGTGGTGATGATGTTCCAAGTTCAGGGCCAAAAGAATACCTTATAGCTCTATAAGTGGAGAGTTTGCTCAATTACTGAATTCGAAATATTCATTTTGGGATTCATTGTTTAGGTTCAATGACTTTGGAGTTGATGGTGGTCCAGCAGCTAAAGAGTTGGCTCCCAAGCTTGATCTGACCAAAGCACATCTCTCTTCCAGATTAGGAGTATCATTGCCCCACATAGAGGTATTGTCTGGTTTGTTGATTGCTTAAACCTGTGTTTACTCGTCTTCATGTCTTTTATGCTTTCTGTATATATATGTTTTGTCTGACTTGGAGAATGAATTTTAAAAGGTGAAACAAGTCGTATCTGCAATTGTTGCTCTGAAAGGGCTCGGAGGCTTACTCTTTGTTGTTGGAAACATCTTTGGTGCCTATCTTCTGGTTAGGACATCTTCATCTCTCTGTTCTTTAATACATATTCAGAACTTATTAGTTGTTGTATTGACTTTGGATTCTCATTTCTTTGTTTCATAGGCTTTCTACTTGGTGGTCGTTAGTCCCATCTTATATGATTTCTACAACTATGGACCTCAGGACCGCCAATTCTCTCTTCTATTGACTGAGTTCTTGCAGGTTTGTCTAAAACACCTCTCTTCATTTAGCTTGTTGTTGTTGTCATGACAATACATAATGTTCCTTTATGACATACTCTATAAACCATCCTTCAATGAGTCTAATGTTTTGATTGTAGAGCGTTGCGCTTCTCGGAGCATTGCTATTTTTCATTGGAATGAAGAACTCGAGGACGACCTCCTCAAAGAGCAACCTGAAGAAGAGGACACCCAAGCCTAAAGCTGCTTAGAGTTGTTCTATGCTCTTCCACACGCTCGTTATCAGGCTTTAGAACAGCTTCTGATGGTCTTCAAGCTCTACCTTCATTTGTCTTCCTTACAACTTTTTCTACTGTAGGATAAGGATTCTAGACTTGACCACCATTCTATTTTTCTCTTGTAGTTCTTATTTATCTTTGAGATCTAAGAGTTTTTCTTTTGTTTGATCATACAATTTTTTAATCATAATTTATTGTTCCAACAAGTTTTTGGCAGCATAAACCTTTTTCTGCATAATTTTTTATCGTTAAGACTAATCTGTTTACAATCTTTCTTTTAATTTAATTTTATTTACGTCACTGAAATAATTGGAAAAAGTAATAAATGTTGAACAAAAAAGTTAGTTTATGCAAGCGAGTTAGGTGATCCGTCCATTACAACGGTTTAAACACTTACAAGTGGAATTTACGAGAGTTTTTTTTTACATACTCCTATTTTATATTACGGTTGTAATCCAATGGACAAGCTTAATATGCGTAAATATAATGTCACATCAATAAATTTGTCATATATGACTTGGATTTTGATAAAGGTTAATTCTGAAGAATATAAGCCGCTAATTTCTATGGTAACTATACTAAAAGAGTGATTAATTATTCAAAGACATATTACCTTTTGTTTTAAATTAGAATATGATTCTTTCCATTATATGTGGCACACAAAATCTCAGCACACAAAAGTTATGTTATCTCCTTTAAAATAGGTAATAAAGGGATTGGTTAGTCTAAAGTTTGTATAGGAAACAAAAGTTATATTATCTCCTTGGTCTAAAGTTCATATGGTCTTTATCATTCTTTTGCATTTTAAAACCATAAATAAATTTATTAGGTATTAACAAAAGTTATAAACAATACCAAACCTACAAAGGATTGGAAAATGAGTTGGTAATTTTGAATATTTATTTTAGAAACTGAATGCAGTTACCAGAGTTAGTTATCTGCTGAAAACAACTGCTTCATTTGTATCTACCTAAAGTATATTTTGAGATCTACGCATCGTCATATACTTACAAAATGTATTGTCAGAGAGAAAGAAAATTGACCGAAACCTATAAAATTTCGGTTAGCAAAACTAATGAAATTCCTTTATCAAAAAAAAAAACTAATGAAATTCGCTGGAATAAAAAAGAAAGAAAATTAAATTTATTTTTTTTAGTAATTTTCCCAACTATACAGAAGATATTTCAGAAACCAAAAAAATGAAAAAGTGGGGAAAAAGAGTTCCTATCGTCCTCGCAAAAGAGAATATAGTCAAACTTATAAATTGATTAGTTTAGTCTACTAGTCAAAAGGACAAAAACTTTAAATACTTGAAAAGAAAAGGAAAAAATAATCGTAAAAGATTCGACCGTTCTAACCAAATTACAAGCCAAACACACTTGAACCCACCCCACTATATATTATAACACACACACATACTCCCACTCATAGACATAAAAACAAAGGATAAACAAGAAGCACCGGCGATGTCGTCCACGGCGAGAAATATATCTGGCGGTGGAAACAGGAGGTCGAGTAGGCTGCAGCGGCGGGCTCCACCACCTCTTAAGATAAACCCATCCGAAGCGAACTGGAAAGTGCCTATTCCCCTTCTGTCACCTACGGAGTCACCGCCACCGAAGCCACCAACGGTAATGAAGAGGGATGAGCAACGGTGGGGAAAAGAGGTGGAGAAGCCGCCAGTTTTCAAGAAGTGGCAGCACCCGGCCGCTCCGTTTTATTACCAGCCAGGGCCCTCGTCGAATAAGCCTTTTGCATGGCCAAATTAACGGTCTCTTAATACTAGGGCAACCACGTACATGTCTATATATGCTTTTATATGTCGATCATATGAGTATAACGTATAAACATCTAAATATTTTAATGGTTATGTAGCATGTATACTAATATTTTATCTTTATGCAAGATGTATGTTGGGTTTTATGTTTTCTCTTCGTAAACTGACTAATATATAGGATCGAACTCATGTATTCAATCTAACCGGTATGATTTTGATATGTTCACACAAGAGAAGACACTGTTTTCATAAGAAAGACACTGTTGCAAGTAGGTGCGTGAGTTTATTATTCTTGCAAAAAAATGTTAGACCAAGAAATAAATGTAACCAAGAAGTCTTTGTTGTATATGCACTTTTTCAATTTCAAAAATCACAATAAATGTTCACTAGTTATAAATAAATAAAAAGTAAAATAACTGACCCTGGCATGCAACTGTATACGGTTGAGTTTGAGAATGACTTGTAAGTTTAACAGATTAGTAAAAAGATATTATGATCATTGATCACTCTACTGCCGACTGAATTTTCTTTTATTTTTGCAAAGAGTTCGTTGTCTCATGCAAAAAGTAAAAATGATTATTATGTACACTTACCTTACGTTTCAAAGATGCATGCATTCTTACCTTGCATTTTTCATAAACAAGACATTTGTTTTGCATTAACGAGGAGGTAATGGACAAAGAAGGTAGAGAATCAGCACGTGTTCGTCACCCGACACGTAGCATTATTACTGCCTTGGGTAAAAGAGAAAGGAAAAAAGGTAGTAATTAAAAAATATGCACCAGCCGGGAATCGAACCCGGGTCTGTACCGTGGCAGGGTACTATTCTACCACTAGACCACTGGTGCTTTTGTTTAGTTTAGTCTTAGGTATCCCATATTATAAAATGACGATAATAAAATTCCATTCAAACACTTACAAGTAACAGTCAGTAGTAGTCTCATAATGTGATACTTTTAGTGATTTTGGATCCACTAAGATGCTGGTGCACTCAAGAATCCCTTCTGCGTTGAGAGTTAAGTTAGGCCACACACAATAAATGATTCGGTATGTTATGAATAGAAAAGCATAGATGGAGTGTTTAACTAATTCATGTCTAGGAAAAGGAAAAGAAACAAACTCATGTCTAAAAGAAGCAAGTAGGTCAAGCCGTCAGGCAAAGATAACGTGTTAGAAACGAAATTATTGAAACGAGCAAGTGGGTTTTAATTATCTGCTAATTAAGTACTATTTAAAATCAGTAAAACAATGGAACTAGTATTCTCATGGCAGCCACAAGTCTATTTAGCTAATATAATGAGTAGTAGAAGACTAGAAGTTGTACCATTTAGTTATTCTTTAGCTACTTTATATACTTCATAGTATAGTAGTTGTCATTGTTGAATGCATTTTAGTTTCAAGGTCAAAACTTTTATTTAGTCATCATGTAATCACTGACAATGCAAAATCATCATATAAAATATTATGTCAAATATAACAGAGAAACCTATAAACTCATATAAAATAATTAGACAAAAGTGAACACCAAAATTAATTATTCCCTCTGTTTTATAATACTTAATTTTTTAAAATATTTGTGTTTTTAAAAATATCAAATGTTTTCTAATTTAAAATATAAAATGTTTTAACATATATACATAACTCTAGTTTTATTGAAAACTGTTTAAATAATTACATTTCACTGTTTTTAATGGTTGGTTGAACTATTTTTAATTTATAACTTTAATAGTTTTTTTTTGCATAAAAGGTAATTAAAAAAACTGTGCTTTAAACCACAACATCATATATTGTCAAACAAAGGGAGCATTAGATAAAATAACACATTTTTATCAATAATTGTAATTAAATTTTCGATATATTTATATTCTTATTTTATAGTTCCAATCTCACTCTATTTTTTACATTGAAATAGATTTTTGTGTAAAAATGATTCAATGGTACATTATTGTGTACTCTATAATAGAGTGGAAAATATATTTACTCTATATATAGAGTAATTTATTTATTTTGTTCATCACTCTATCTTCTACTCTAAAATAGAGTATCAATGAAATAACAATCAATTCTATTATAGAGTCATTCTATTTTAGATAAAAAGATACTGTAAACTATTAGAGATGGTTTAATTATTTATTAAAAGAAGAAGAGAAAAAAAAAAGAATAAGATAATATATTTAGGTAAGTGTCCACGTAGGTGAAGATGTCGTGCTCGTGTTGTGTTCCAAACGAAAAGCGTCTATGTTCTCTTCATGTTCCGCTCATAGGCCCCACCAGTTCTCCTTTCCTTCTCCTCCCCAATTCCTCTCTCTCCCTCTCTCACCAGAACACAACTCCTCCTCTAACCTCTCACACCAGTTACTCACATCCATCTCTCTCTGTCTCTCTACATTCTCATGAGTTTCAATATATAGAGATAATCAGATAATATCAATACTTGCATTTTGCAGGTAACTGTTTCTCAAATGCAACTTTATATATTCTTAATTGTCGCTGCTATTACACATCTGGTTCTGTCTTTTTCTTTTTTCTCGGATTTTGATTTTTTGTTGGATATAAATCACCTTTTTAATATCTCAGGAAGAAGAGTAATCGATGTTGAAGACATTGTTACCTCACGTGCTTTTGTTCTTCTTCTTCTTAATCACCTCCGTCGCCGGAGGCTTATCGATATGCAACTGCGACGACGAAGACAGCTTCTTCACCTTCGAGGCCATCCTCCAATCTCAAAAAGTCGGCGACTTTCTAATCGCAGTCGCTTACTTCTCCATCCCAATCGAGCTCCTCTACTTCGTAAGCCGCACCAACGTGCCTTCACCTTACAACTGGGTCGTCTGCGAGTTCATAGCCTTCATCGTCCTCTGTGGCATGACCCATTTGCTAGCTGGGTTCACTTACGGGCCTCACTGGGCTTGGGTCACGACAGCTGTCACTGTCTTCAAGATGTTGACTGGGATAGTCTCCTTCCTCACGGCGATCTCGTTAGTTACTCTCTTGCCTTTGCTTTTAAAAGCTAAGGTTAGAGAGTTTATGTTGAGTAAGAAGACGAGGGAGCTTGGTCGTGAGGTTGGGATTATAATGAAACAGACCGAGACGAGTTTGCATGTTCGTATGCTTACTAGTAAGATTAGGACGTCTCTAGATAGGCATACCATACTGTATACTACGCTTGTGGAGTTGTCTAAGACTTTGGGGCTTAAGAACTGTGCGGTTTGGATCCCTAATGAGATCAAGACGGAGATGAATCTTACTCATGAGTTGAGACCGAGGAGTGATGATGACAATGTGGTTGGTGGTGGTGGTTGTGGTTGTGGTGGTGGTGGTTGTGGTGGGTTTTCGATACCGATCACTGAGTCTGATGTTGTGAGGATTAAGAGAAGTGAAGAGGTGAATATGTTGAGTCCTGGCTCTGCGCTTGCCTCGGTGACTAGCCGAGGCAAGCCAGGGCAGACTGTTGGGATCAGAGTCCCGATGCTACGTGTTTGTAACTTTAAAGGAGGGACACCTGAGGCGATCCATATGTGTTACGCGATCTTGGTTTGTGTGCTCCCCTCGCGGAGCTGGACTTACCAAGAGCTTGAGATCGTTAAAGTTGTGGCTGATCAAGTCGCGGTAGCCATCTCTCACGCTGTGATTCTCGAAGAGTCTCAGCTCATGAGAGAGAAACTCGCGGAACAGAACCGAGCACTTCAGGTGGCTAGGGAGAACGCGTTGAGAGCTAACCAAGCCAAAGCTGCCTTCGAGCAGATGATGAGCGATGCGATGAGGCGTCCTGTACGGTCCATCCTCGGCCTTTTGCCTATGATAACGCAAGATGGGACATTACCGGAGAACCAAAACGTTATCGTCGATGCAATGGGGAGAACCAGCGAGCTATTGTTACACCTTGTGAACAATGCAGGAGATGTAAACAGCGGGAGAAACCCTCCTGGTGAGACGCATTGTTTTAGTTTGCGTTCTGTTGTGAAGGAGACAGCTTGCTTGGCGAGGTGTTTATGCGTGGGGAATGGTTTTGGTTTCTCAACGGAAGTTGATAGATCATTGCCTGATTACGTCGTAGGCGATGCTAGAAAGGTGTTTCAAGTGATCTTGCATATGCTAGGAGGTTTAATGAACCGGAAGATCAAAGGGAATGTGACTTTCTTGGTTTCACCAGAGAGCAGTGGAAACTCAGAAGTAGATAGCCAAGAAGCGGTTTGGCGACAATGCTATTCCAAAGAATACATCAAAGTTAAATTCGGATTCGTGATAGAGACTACTAGTAGTAGTAGTTGTAGTAGAGTCCCGAGCTTCAACATCAGTGAAGAAGATGTTGTAAAGGTTGGTCATGTTTGCTTTTTGTTGGTGTTTGCTACATGTTAATGGTGATCTTCTTGGTTTGTGACACAGTTAATGCAAGAGAACATAAGGGTGGTCGAGGATGGTTCAGGTTTGGTGAAAAGCCTCTCTGTTGTTTTCCGGTTCCAGCTCCGGCGAGCTATGCTGTCACAAGGCGGTGGATATTCTGGAGAAACTTTTAAAACAGCAACTCTTCCATCTACTAGTCACGATCATTGGCGTCTGGAAGAGATCAGAGACTAATCTGAAAATTTGTTTTTTTTTTTAAAAAGGTAGGGGTTAACTAAAGAGGGTGGTATAAACATGAAAATTAACTAGGTTTATGAACCACCTATCATGTAGACTTGTTACATGTTACTGTTAAATAACAGAATTACAAATGTGTCGGAGATGTTTTTGTTCTCTTTCTTTCTGTTATTGTCCCAAGGATTAAGATTCAGTGATTGATTTACAATTTTTTTTTATTTGGATCCATATATAAACAAAGATTTGAGATATATATTTGTTAAAAAAATATAAATTAATGTTGCAGATACCTTTTTATTCTTTATAAAACTTATCTTTCAGGCACTCAACTATTTAAAAACTGGATCAAGCTTTTTGTAATCATAAAAGCTGATTAAAATTTCACACACTAAATCTTTTTTCAGACATCTAAGAAATGTAATAAAATTAGGAAACAAAGTTAAACTAGTGATATGAATGTTCATGTGAGAAATTTAAAATTTCGAAAAGTTGTTATAAAACAAAGATAAAATTATAAACATTTTTTGTTTTTGTAATTAGATCCAAACATTACTATAATCTAAGGGTAATTATCCTCTGTGTGATTTTTTTCCTCCTTGAAGAGCTGTTTCGTGCGACCTCTATCTCTC
Source organism: Moricandia arvensis (assembly GCA_905132765.1). Classification (NCBI taxonomy): domain Eukaryota; kingdom Viridiplantae; phylum Streptophyta; class Magnoliopsida; order Brassicales; family Brassicaceae; genus Moricandia; species Moricandia arvensis. The sequence goes on along the minus strand of CAJHQP010000840.1, from coordinate 67,902 downwards.
CCTCCTCTATTTATCTTCTTTCTTCCGTCGTCTTTTTGTTTTTTGTTCTCTCTGTAGAATCTCGTGGAGCTGCCATACAATCGAATAACCTTTCGCCTTTGCTCTTTCTTCCACCATCTCAGGTTCGAATCGATCTACACGATTACCCTCCCCAGCTAAGCCCCTTCAATATCGTTTTATTGATTTTGCGCGGCTTAGGTTCCGAGCTTTCCTCTCTAATCCGAGAGAGCGAGTTTCTGATTCCCCTCGATCGTTGGGTTTTATCAGGTTTCCGATTGGTTTCTCCAGAGTCAGAGATTGTAGTTGATAGAAATTAAGTATTGGTTTTCTAATTTAGGGTTTATTGCCAATCGATTATCTGGTTTGGGTTTTAGTGGCTTTGATTCAAACCATTGTTTCACGGAGAAATGAATTGCTCGGATTCAGATCGATGAAAATGATCTTGCTTGTCCTTTATACATAACAATAGTGACCAAATCAATTGCTTTTTGTCAGCTAGTCTTATTGTTTTCGAATTCGTTTTATTAATTTATGTGCTCCAATCGTTATAGTTGAAGGAGAGAGAGAGAGAGAGAGCTTTGACGGGAAAAAAAATCATACTGGGGAATGGCAGAGACTGTTCCTGAAGTTTCTGGAGTGGGAAGATCACTTGGAGAGAGCTCAAATGGACATCACAGTCTATCAGGAGGAGAAGCAGTCTCTGAGTGGAGGTCTTCTGGTCAAGTGGAGAATGGGACGCCATCTACATCTCCCTCTTACTGGGACACCGATGATGATGATGAAGATTACGGTAGGGTTCTTTTTTTATTTCTATCCAAAAATGAAAAGTTTGCATCATTCTTCTGCGTATTATATCTGTATTCATGGTTTGTTGTTAATACTAACTTGGTCTGATGTTGAATCCCTCTTCTTCTTTTTGCTTCTCTAATCAGTTGGTATGTTTTCATCTTTGATTTAGCAAATGCATGCAGCTAAAATGCAAAAACGAGCGTGCTATAGGCTTCTATCTGTTTTTTTTCTTCTTAAAGAGTTCAGTCTTTGTATTGATTTCTACCATGCAAATATAGAAAAGAGGGACATTCATAGAATTCTCTTTAGTTTTGTTTTCCGCTTTATTATATCTGTTTTTCAGCTGTTTAATGTTAAATTTATTATTTTTCCCTAGGCCTTAAACCTTCTCAATTATTTGGGAAACATTCTTGGAAGATACCTAAATTCTCAGAAATCACCAAAAGGGAGCTCCGTAGCAGTGTTTTTGATGCTGGCGGCTACAAATGGTACATATCATATTTTAATCTAAACTTTGTCTTGCAATATAAACTTGAAATCGAGTTTTTGAGGCTCTGTTTTGTTACCTTCTTCTTCGTGGCAGGTATATTTTAATTTATCCACAAGGATGTGATGTTTGCAATCATCTTTCCTTGTTTCTCTGTGTTGCAAATCATGAGAAACTTCTTCCAGGTTAGTAGTTCTGTCCACTTTTCAGCATGGCCCCGTTTCTATTTTTGGATGCCTGGTCATGTATGTTCTTTTGTTATCTTTGAAACAGGCTGGAGTCATTTCGCTCAGTTCACTATAGCTGTGGTGAATAAAGATTCAAAGAAATCCAAGTTTTCAGGTGACTTTTCCGAGTTTTAACTTTCTTGCCCCTATAAATATGCAGACAACTGAACTCATCTCTTGCAGATACACTGCACCGGTTTTGGAAGAAAGAGCATGATTGGGGATGGAAAAAGTTTATGGAGTTACCTAAGTTACATGAAGGGTTCATAGATGATTCTGATTCTCTTACAATTGAGGCTCAAGTTCAGGTGATCAGGTATTGCAAAGTTGACTCTATGTAGAGTCTGAGTAAAAAACTACCACGTCCATTTTTCTATGGTACCATTCACTTACGGCTGCAGAATTTCTCCATTAAAAAACATGTGATATTCTTTATTTTCCGTTGTCATTGATTTATGTATTGTGGATAATGACCCTACAACTGGTCCTTGCAGGGAGAGGGTGGACCGACCTTTTCGCTGCCTTCATTGCGGTTATAGGAGAGAGCTGGTTAGGGTGTATTTTAATAATGTAGAGCAACATTGCCGACGTTTTGTGGAAGAGAAAAGAAGCAAGCTTGGGAGGTTGATAGAGGACAAGGCAAGATGGACGAGGTATTTCACAATGCAACTTGTACCGTTAACTCTCTAGATTCCGGAAATATAATCATAGTTACGATAAGCGAGCAGGAAGTAGCTGTGGTTTCTTTTCTTCCGAGGAAACCTTGCTATGTTTTGAATTATCTTGTTTTCCATTATGCGTTTGGAGTCCTATATAAATTTGCTTTAGTTTCATATTTAAATTTTTATTTGGTTTCTGTGGCTCTTCACTATCTCTGATTTAAAAGTCTTGTTAGCCAAGGAAATTGAGATGCTGGGGCGGATAATCCCTTAAAGAGGATGTGGTCTTTTTCTTAGTTCACACACTTGTTGAAGCCCATAATTTACACCAATCTAGTATAGTACAGTTGCCTTACTTTTATATTTATGGCGATATCTTTCTCTCTAAATTTGAGCATTTTTCCTAAAATGAAATGGATATCATTCTTTGTTGCAGCTTCGGTGTTTTCTGGTTAGGGATGGACCAAAACTGTAGGCGTCGGATGTCTAGGGAGAAAATGGACGTTATACTAAAAGGAGTTGTAAAACACTTTTTCATAGAGAAGGAAGTTACATCCACTTTGGTGATGGATTCCTTGTATAGTGGGTTAAAGGCTCTTCAAGGCCAAGCTAAGAACAAGAAAGCTAGGCCAAGTTTGTTAGATGCTAAGGAATTGCCAACTCCGATTGTTAGTGTGGACAAAGATATGTTCGTATTAGTTGATGATGTGCTGTTGCTCCTAGAGAGAGCTGCTCTAGAACCATTGCCTACACATGAGGATAAAAGTCCCCAAAACCGTACAAAGGTCGGTTTCATTGGTTGTGTATATATATATTTTGCCTGAATTTCCATTATCTGTGATCGTATCTGCATTTGTTTTATTTTTATTTTTATTTTTGTTCTCTTATCATTTTTCTGTCTTAGAGGACGTGTTGCATTGTCCACTAGAAAAGAAAATTACGTTGTATTGATTTTTGTGTGTTTTGGGTGCAAAACTAGGATGCCAATGATGGAGAAGAGGTCAACAATGAAGTCGTTGAGCGTGATGAGAGACGTTTAACTGAGTTGGGTAGACGAACCGTGGAGATATTTGTTCTTACCCATATCTTCAGGTAAAAATGCACGATATGTCTCTATACGGTCTTCCAATTTGTTCTTCGTTGATGTGCTTATGTATCGTACTTCAATATTTCTGAGAACTGCAGCAGCAAAATTGAGGTTGCATATCAAGAAGCTATTGCGCTAAAAAGGCAGGAAGAACTGATTCGTGAGGAAGAGGAAGCGTGGTTAGCAGAAACCGAACAGAGGGCCAAAAGAGGAGCCGCAGAGAGAGAGAAGAAATCTAAAAAGAAACAGGTGTGATACTCTTTCTGCTGTTACTAAAATCTAATTTTGCTCCTCCTGCTTGTTGGATGATGATGAGAGTTTCTTTGGTTGCTGAACATTCATAGGCAAAACAGAAACGGAACAAAAATAAAGGGAAGGACAAAAGGAAGGAAGAAAAGGTGACTGTTGCAACACATGAAAAGGATCTAAAGGAGAACCAACATGATGAGGAAGAAAAGGATTCTGTCACAGAGAAAGCACAATCCTCAGCTGAAAAGACTGATATTCTTGGAGATGTGTCAGACGTATCTGATTCTGCGGATGGTTCGGTCGACATTCTTCACCCTGATTTAGAAGATTTGGACAGTAGCTCGGTTCATTGGGATACCGACACCTTGGAAACTCATCCTCCTCCACCAGGAGGGAGCGACATTTCCATATCCACACCTAATGGAATTGGAGAAAGAAAGAATCAGTCCACAGTGGATGATAGTTCCTCAACTTGTTCTAATGAATCTATCCGGTCGGGGGTTACCAATGGGTCATACAAAGGGAATGCCTTGAATTTTCGAAACCAGAAGTCACCAAACAAGTAAGTTTGTTTTCACCCCCTCTGATTCTTCTGTCTGCACTGATTCCTTATAAGACACATTGTGATTTGCAGAGGAACGAACCACCAAGCAAAAATGATATCTGATGCCCGGAGTTTAGTGAGTGAAACAGATGATCAACCTTCAACATTTGGAACAGAATCAAAGAGTCAGAGCTTGCCGTCCGAATCTGATTGGGTTGTTGTCTCCCGTATCCAGGAGCCAGAGAGCTCTCGGAATCGCAGTCCCGTTGGGAAGGTTGGTTACTCATGCTTTGGTGTTGGATAAGATCTCAGAAGTGCGATGCTGATGGAATTATTACAAAATTTCTTATGCAGGAACGTGACGTTGCTAAAATCATTGTGAACTCGGTTGACATGGATCGACTTAAAGAGAAAAGCGCTGCTGTACTTTCTTCTCCCAGGACTGCTGCCAAGAATCCTTCACCATTAATTCAGACAAAGCCGGAGAAAAAGAGCGTTTCAAACGCAGACGCTGTTCCAAATAGGAAGGTAATGTCAGCTACTGGACCACCTGTATCAAGTCAAGTAGTGCGGCCATCTTCAGATATTCAGTCGCAAACTGTTGGTCTCAGAGCTGATATGCAAAAGATCTCTGCTCCAAAACAATCTGCAACAACAACAACTATATCAAGGCCTTCTAGTGCTCCAATAATCCCTGCGATGCAACCTTCCCCTATCATCGCCTCCTCTTCGGTTCAATCAACATCATCCCTTCCTCGGTCAGTTAGCTCAGCTGGTCGTCTAGGGCCCGACTCTTCGGTACACAACCAACAAGCTTACATTCCTCAGTCCTATAAACATGCCATTGTCGGTAACTCTAACGGTTCAACATCTAGTTTCATCCACCACCCAAGCTCTCATGGAGTTGTCCCAACCACATTGCCATCATCGTCTTACTCACAAACACCGACATTATCTCATCAGTCAAGCTTCCCTTTCAGTCATGACGCACTTACATGGGCAGGGAGGAGTTCAAATTCTGTAAACATGGGCATGAACAACCCTTACACACCAGCCGTGACTAGCAACAGATCTGTGAACCACATTAATGTTGAGACTGCACGACAACAAGCACAAAGCTTGATGACCGACGAGTTCCCTCACCTCGACATCATCAACGACCTGCTCGAAGACGAAAACTGCAGCAACATGGCGTTTAATGAAAACCTATACAGTTCACAACCCCAGCTGTTCAACAGCCAATACGCTTACCATGGTGGTGGTGGTAGTGATCTAGGCAACTCAGGTGAGTTTATGTCTAGTGGCAGGTCGAGGAGTTTCGGAGAAGAAGGATTCCATTACATGCCACGTGTCTCTGCAGCCGGGCCATACGGTGCGGATGGTTTGATGCCGGCGCAGTGGCAAATGGCGAACATGGACTTGTCTTTACTAGCTATGAGGAACAGTAACGTGGAAGATGCAACACCAACATACCATCACACATACCCGAGTTTCTCGCCTGGGATTAATGGCTACACTGAGTACAGACCTTCGTCCAATGGTCACTGAGGGGCTGAGGAAATGAAACAAATGAATTTGGGATATGTAATGTTTTTTATCAAAAAAGAAGGAAAAAAAATTACGATTACAGTTTGTGTAAAGAGAGTTTCTCTTCTCCACGTTTGAAATGAATTTCCTTGTCGTTTTTAGTATAAGATAGTTTTCAACGTTCTTCTATAGACAAACTTTTACTTCCCACAATTGTGATATGAATAAATATAATGAATTATGTTTTATGTTTAATTTAATATTTTCTCCGTTTCTAAATAAGTGTTATTTTGACATTTTTCACGAAAATTAAAAAATTAAAAAAATATATTAATGTATTCTCATTTAATGTTCAATTATTTGAATAAAAATGATTTAAAAAAATATCTATTGGTTATTTAAAAGGATAAAAAAGAGATTATATGTGAAAAGTTGTATTGGAAATGCAAAGTGACACTTATTTTGAAACAAAAAGAAAAAGTTAAAGTGACATTTATTTAGAAACAGAAATAGTAGGATTTATTTGTTGGACTGTAGCAAACTGTAATTTATATCTATATATACAATCATTTAAGGTATCAATTATATTTCAAGCTTAATTTTTTAAGTAAAAAATGTTATCGTATTTCATTTAATTTCTATAGTTACATTGAGATACAACTAATTCAAAAAATATTACAGTATACAGTAACATTTATTTGGTTACTGCCGAAATAATAGACGGATAAACATTATTGTTGATAGTAAAATACAAAAAAGAAAAAAGTAAAATACAAAAGAAAAAGTGCGCCTTTAAGAATCAGATGTAATAAAAAAAAAACTGCGAATCAGAAAAAAAGAAGAGTGAGAAGGGAAAGCATGAACCTTGAGCTGGTGAAGCAGTATCTCGAAGGAGCGGAGAAAGATGAAGACAGCAAGGAAAAGGAATCTAAAGTAGCGAATTTACCACACAGATTCATCGAGAGGTTCGTGACGAAAGGTATAAAAGTAGATCTCATCGAACCTGGTCGAGTCATCTGCTCCATGAAAGTCCAACCTCATCTCCTGGTATTAAATTAGATCTCATAAATTTTTCAAATTGTCCTCAAATTTTCTCGAGAAATTGATAAAATTTTGGGGGGTGGAGGAAAGAACGCAGGCAATTTCTTACACGGAGGAGCAACGGCGACTCTGGTGGACTTGATTGGATCAGCTGTGATTTTCACGACAGGAGTTTTATCCTCGGGAGTGTCCGTGGAGATCAATGTTTCTTACCTTGATTCTGCTTTCCTTGATGTTAGTTTCTTTTTCAGATTCATGAAAATTGAGTAACAAACCAAAATTAAATTCATGTTAGTTATATGGTTGGTGAGTTTTTTGTTTGGGTACAGGAAGAGATAGAGATTGAATCGAAGGCACTGCGTGTGGGTAAAGCTATAGCAGTTGTGAGTGTTGAGCTGAGGAAGAAGAAGAATGGTAAGCTTATTGCTCAAGGTCGCCATACTAAGTACCTTCTTCCCCGTACCAAGCTTTGAATCCTCTTTACTAGTCTCGTTTTCACTTCAAACAAATAATAATCGGTTTGTCTTGTTACTACAAAAAAAAAACTATGTTGAAGAAGTTAAAAACGATAACGTTTGATATAATTCGAAACTATTATCACGGCCTAATCATGTTTACCGGCATAATCTTTCCAGTTTATTTTCTTCTTCTGCTCTGCTCCTACTATATTTGTCAGGATAATTACACAAATCTAATGCTCTTTTGTGTTACTTAGTTTAATTTAGTAGTAACTGACCTTGCCGACACTCATGACATGACGTTCATTGTTTACTTGAATCTCATGTTTTATCGCTGCATATGTTACTTGTAAAGCTCCATCTTTTCAATCCGGTTATTTTAGGCAAACCCTGGAATCTGTTTGGATAAGATGTTGTAATCGCCATTTAGTGAGTGAGTGAGTGAATCACGTTTTACTAGCGTTTTCGATTTTTATGACATACACAAACTAGCATTCTTTTATCTTGGCATACTTTAACTCTTGTTAAAGTGGAAAACATACTAGGATTATCCTCTTTCTATAGTTATATTTCTTGTCTTTAGTGGTCTAGCATTCTTTTGTTTTAAACTTGTGCATTTTTAACTAACCACCCCACTTTGTTGTCTTTATTGACCTGGCAAGATTTTTTAACTTCACTTTGCGAACGATTAACACGAGTTTTTTTTTTTCTTTTTGTGTTTGGGCACGAGTTTAGTTAACGATCAGACTAAAGATGAAAAAGGTGAGAACATAATCGTGAAAAAGGAAAAAAGATGTGGTGGTGGATCAGTGTTGTCATTGAGAATATAGGTTGAGATTTGTTGGTTGATATTTTATTTTCTTTTTGTTTGTTTGTTTGTGTTACTATCTATAGCTATCGCGGTAGAATAAGGTACGATTAATTACATGATGCATAGAAACTGTTAAATCATTTATAAACTCGTTATATAATGCTATAATCGTAAGTCAATAAAAACTATTGAATGGTCTCATAAAGCTTCAAAAATCTTAGCATAGATGCGAAATACTGAATTTCTTTGACAAAAAAAGAAGTGAAATACTGAATTGAATTCGATTCTTTATCATTAAATTTAAATATGTGGTTATTAATTAAGAACTAGTTAAGTAGTTGTACATTTATGCAACTTATGTGAAAGATTGCATGATAACCAAGTAAATAGTATTCTAATTTTTTTTTTTATTCTAAATCCAAACTTAACTGTAAGTGAGTGAATTGTTACAACACGTTTTCGAGGTGAGATACCTAACAAAACCGGTATTAACATTTAAAGTTTTACTGATATGATAAGAAAAATGGGCTCTACGACTCTATCACGCATGATATAGATTTCAAATAATAATAAAATAGTATTACTACTACGTACTGGAAAATAATTAACATTGAAAACCCAAAATTTACATTATAAAAAGAAATCCTCCAAGAAAAAGTCAAGACACATCAAAACAAACAAAAAAGAAAAGAAAAAAAAGTCAAGACACATAGATGAGAAGATAAAAAAAATAATATAAATCAGTGGTTATGGTGTATTAAGTTAGTGCGTCCCCTCACAGTCTCAATCTTCAACCCAAACACGCATTTTAAGACTTTTCAATTCCAAGATGGCAAGAATGATTATCTTCAGGTAATGCTTGTCCTGTCTCTACCTTCGTTTACCACTAGACATATACAAACACTTTTCAATAATAAATAAATATATTCATTCTTTAAGTCTCTCTCTCTCTTGTCGGTTTTGTTAAATTTGTTTGCTATAGAAGGAACGCGAGATGTCTCTAGTGGTGGATGTAAATCACTTAATCTCAACCATCTCCTCCTTGCTTCTCTTGGTGACCTTGCCGCTGCTTTCGCCGGAGAATCATTCCTTCGCCGCAGGAGAACTCATCAAGGTGTTTGTATGGGGAATAAGGATCAGAAAATAGCCCCTTTGATTGAGAGGAAAGATTCAAGTCGACGATCAAACCTTGAGAGATTCTCTTACTATGTTGGTACGTATCCTTGCATCTCTCATACACTTTTAAGAATGAACTTTGCTAATCTTTAACCGAAAACAAAATTTTCAAATAGTTTCAAGTAAAAAGAAAGAGTATTATAATGATAGGATAAATATAGTATTTATTCTGAAGACGAAAAATAAATAATGATACTCCTATTAGCTGTACATGGAACGGATTGATAAGGGCTTATAAAAGTCTTGATAATACCGAGAATAGCAAAATGGTCTAAAAGAAATTGATTGTCATATCATGGGCAACTCTCTAATTATAGGTGTTAAATAGGGTAATTTAGCATATTATCTCTTTACTATAATACATAATCGAGACTAGGAACATTATTATTTAGTGATTTGGGCATGGTTGTATTATTTATTTTAATATTAATATAACTTATGTTTATACTTTGAAATATCTTAACTTGGATATTTGAATACTTGAAAAACTAATGCTTACGCAAGTCTATCACTTATGGTGATGGAGGCCATCCGCAATGGGGTTTTTAGCGGAATCCTTAAGAAAAATAATAATTAAATAATCAAAAAAGTTAAGGATTCATTCTAAAAAATCCTTATATAAGGATTGATTCTTATACTATTCACGACACGTGGCGGCCCGTGATTGGTTGATATTTATTTATTTTTATTTTTTTTTAATCTGAAAAAAAATAATAATTAAAAAATTAAAAAACACTATTCATAAGGACTCTAATAGAGATCCACGGTTGCGGATGCCCTAATAGATTACATACATACACCTACTCTACTTTCTCCATAAATGCTAGAAAGACCTTTCAATTGTATTTGTCCTTTCTATAACAATAGTTGCATAACATGTGATTTTTTATAAGTGTTTTAACATATATGCAAAATGCAGCAAGACAGCTAGGAATTGATGATCCAAATGAATGCCCACAACTTTGCAAACTGGCAAATGCATATTTAATGAAAACAAAAGGATATGATGAGAATGTGTATGGGTACTTGGTCAATGAAGCTGATGCTGATTCTCTCTACATTCATCTCCTCGAAGAATTTGAGAGATGCATCCTCACGTATTTTTCTTTCAACTGGACTCAAGCGTCCAACCTCATCTCTCAGGTACTTCATTTAATCATTTCATATATAAATTCAACATGTTCAGCGCATTTTTTTCTAATTATATATTTGTATTAGGTTGATTTTTTTTATTAACCTGATAACATGATTTATTTCGTCATCATAGAATCATTCAAAAGTTGTCCTTATTTATTTGATTGTTGGCTAATATTCAACGTTCCGCTGGGTGGAGTAGGTTAGACCATTACCAATCTTCAATAATGCATATGAATAGTAAACATTATCTAAGTTAGTTCTCCATAACAATGACAGATATTAAGCGACGAGTCAGATCAGAAAGTAGCAAAACTCAAGGATTTCGTGATGGCAGCGACAAGGTGATTGGATTGTTCCATATTTCATAATTTTAATTACATGGTCGCACAACTATCAATTACAACATATATAGATAGACATACATTGATTGACTAATGCATATACTTAACTATATGAATTTGCGTAATCATGGAGCGTTGATAATGATTCCAACTTTATTTATTTTAAATATATATATCACCATTAACAATTAAAAAAAAATGTACAACTTATTGACCATTTAAATTTAAAACAAATTGGCAATTCAACTAGTTTTGTTTAATATAATAAATTCAGGAAACAGAGGTTCGAGAGAGTAACAAGAAACCTAAAGGTGACAAGGGTATTTTCAACGTTACTAGAAGAGATGAAAGCCATCAACGTCGGCAGTAGTGGAAGCGTTGAGCCGCATTGCACGGAAGTGATGTCTCCGGTGGCTCACAACAAACGCAGTCCCGTCCTCCTCCTCATGGGCGGCGGTATGGGCGCCGGAAAGAGCACCGTCCTCAAAGATATTCTCCAAGAGTAAAGTTTTAATAAAACTTTGCATGCATGTAGTTATATACAAAGCCAACTAAATTATATTTTTGTAGACCGTTTTGGTCGGAGGCAGGGGGCGACGCAGTGGTGATAGAAGCGGATGCGTTTAAGGAGACTGATGTTATCTATAGAGCTCTTAGTTCTAGAGGTCACCACGACGATATGCTTCAAACTGCTGAATTGGTAAGTTTATTATTTTTAAATCTCTTAGTTCTATAACAAACGGACTACATAGAACGTGGGATATAACAATTAAAGAATGCATTATGTTCATTTTCTACTCCTTATGTATAGGTTCACCAATCATCTACCGATGCTGCATCGTCCTTACTAGTAACAGCATTAAACGAAGGACGTGATGTGATAATGGATGGAACCTTATCATGGGAGCCATTCGTGGAACAAATGATCACAATGGCTAGGAACGTCCACAAACGTAGATATCGAATGGGCGCAGGTTACAAGGTGGCCGAAGACGGGACAACGACCGAAGAATATTGGAGACAAGAAGAAACCGAACGAAATGGGAAACAACAAAACTTGAAACCGTATAGAATCGAGCTGGTCGGTGTGGTTTGTGATGCTTATCTCGCCGTAGTAAGAGGCATACGGTAAAAAAAAAAACTTAATAAAATTTATGTTCCAAAACATTTCTTAGCTAATGTTCGAATCATATTGGATTATATTGTGTGCTTGTAATATGACAGGAGAGCTCTAATGGTGAAGAGAGCAGTGAGAGTGAGATCACAGCTCAAATCACACAAGAGTTTTGCTAATGCATTTCCAAAGTATTGTGAGCTTGTTGATAACGCTAGGCTTTACTGCACCAATCCTGTTGCTGGTCCTCCAAAGGTAAAAACGTCAAAGTCATTATATTAACAAGAGTTACCCATTGTGGATCTTTAGCTATTTTTTTTATTATTTTTTTCATTTTCGAATTATTAAAAAAAAATTCATCTAATCGTGGGTCGCCACGTGTCGCGGGAACCCGCAAACAGTGTAAAAATTTCCTAAGGATCGTTCCTTATTTATGAATTTTAAGGATCGAATCCTTAATTTTTTATAAAATCCACTGATTATTTAATTATTTTTTTTCTAAAGATTCTCTTTTACCTTAACGGATACTAACACTTTTTTTCTTTCAAAACTTGGATTTATTGGATCAGCTTATAGCGTGGAAAACTGGAGATAGTAACCTTCTGGTTGATCCAGAGGAGATTGAATGTCTGAAACGGGTCAGCAATCTTAACCCGGATGCAGAGTCCATTAACGAGCTTTACTCTGATCCGAGCGTATTAAGCAAGCCCGGTTCAGTTTGGTCTGATGTTGCTTTAGCCCCATCTAGGCCCAAACTTCAGAAGCAACTTACCGATGCCATCAAGAAAATTGAAAAGGCCCAAGCGACAAAGTGATGATATTGTTAACTAGCCCTTGAATTATTGTTGTCTTTTGCTAATTTCGAGCTATTTTCGTTGGTACTTTTGTCTTATTTTTGTACTAGTCTAAATAACTTAATAAATTAATAAATGAATTTTGAAAATTTTCTACTACTTAATATGCGTATTTGAATCATATTTTAATTACTAAAATAACTAGGGCATAATTCTAGGAGATATGATTTTCCTCTAAATGTATTTTACTATATGTTACTAAACTAAAGAATCTTCTGATTTCACACAAAACAAAATTTCATAGAATAATAATATAACTTATAAGTCTCATGTATACCATATTCTAATCAGTTTTGGGATTTTAAATGGTTCATATATATATATATATTGTATTATAGAAGGTTGTATAGTTTACAAAAACAAATGTATGGACTGATATGAAAATAGATAGAATGTAGACAACCTAATAATAATACTAGCATTTTCCAAGTAGGACTGAATTAAAGTTGGGCCTCTGAAACACATCAAATAAACAATAATGGGCTGGGCCGAGAAACCCTAATTAACACAGATAGTCCCATATATATTTATGTCGCCGCAAGAAACTGGCTCACGCTTTGCAAAGACCTAATAAAACTTCCCTCAAGCTTTTAGCCGTTTAGGGTTTTATCCTTTACCTGAGATCTAAGCATGGTGAGTTCTCCATTCTCAGTCTCTGAATGTTCTCCTCTAACTCCATTGTCTTAACATGTTAACTATCTGTGTAGGCGGATGTGGAACCAGAGGTTGCTGCTGCAGGAGTCCCGAAGAAGAGGACGTTCAAGAAGTTTGCCTTCAAAGGAGTTGATCTCGATGCTCTTCTTGACATGTCTACTGATGATCTCGTCAAGCTCTTCCCTTCTCGTATTCGCAGAAGGTAAAAAAACACACAGAAAACACTTGAAACCGTTGTGTAATGAATGTTTTATGTTTTGTTCTGACAAGTTATCTGTGTTTGATAATTGGGTTTAGGTTCTCTAGAGGTTTGACCAGGAAGCCAATGGCTCTCATTAAGAAGCTGCGTAAGGCGGTAAGTCATTTCTATCTCTCTATTGGCGTATTTGAATGATTGGTGATGTTACTCGTTGTTTTGGATTTAGCTAAGAATCTCATTTTAAAAAAATTCAGACAGATTGTGTTTTCTAGGTTGTTCATGTGATTGTTGTAGTTTACATTTCAGATATTAGTTCAAGACATGAGTTAGTTCTTGTAGTTTTAGGATCTGTCTTGTTTCTTTTCTTGTTCTCTAGCTATAACTTGGTTTCTGAAGATGATAGATAACGTGCTGAATGTTACATTTTTACTTGGTTAGCCATTTAACACTATTTAATGGTTTGATGAGTAGAAAAGGGAGGCACCACAAGGTGAGAAGCCAGAGCCAGTGAGAACCCACTTGAGGAACATGATCATCGTCCCTGAGATGATTGGAAGCATCATTGGAGTCTACAATGGAAAGACGTTTAACCAAGTTGAGATCAAGCCTGAGATGATTGGCCACTACCTGGCTGAGTTCTCCATCTCGTACAAGCCGGTTAAGCACGGTAGGCCTGGTGTTGGTGCTACCCACTCCTCCAGGTTCATTCCTCTCAAGTGAAGAAGAGCTTATATTGCTACTTGGGGAATGTGTTCCATCGTTATATGGTCTTTGCTTTGATTTTGTCTTCTATGTATTCGGATCCTCTTTTGTTTTTGCTTTATGACGAATGAAATGACTTTTAGATACTTTGTTAAATCTATTTTGCTCTTGCATTTTCATTATTAGGTTCAAGGTTTTTGGTATACTTTAATCTCTTTAAGATTTGACAACTTAATTACCCCCTTAATTTGAAATATGATAAGTTTTTGTTATTCACTTACAATGTCTCTTACTCTGGAATAATGTAACAACAGATTCGGACTTTGCCCGGGTTGTTTTTCGATTTTATGAATAGATTTTAATCAACATGAGAATTCCCAATATAATTTTGCAAATTAGACCACATAAACGTATTGAACCGATGGGCTTGTCTTAGTCGTTTAACAATTGTAAGTCTTCCTTGTACAGTTATTGGGCTTGGGCCTCTTATTGTAAATCTCATCAGACTTTGACTAGTCTTCCTTGTACAATTATTGGGCTTGAGCCTGTTAAGTTGTAAATCTCACTTCATCAGATTTTGACTAGTCTTCCTTGTACAGTTATTGGGCTTGGCCTGTTAAAATGTAAATCTCCCTTATTTTGACTAGTCTTTAGTTGTGTCAAATGAGTTTTAGTTGCAAATTACGTTGATGGGTTTCTCTTCTTTAAAATAATAAATTTAATGCTAAATGCATGAGAGAGAAAAATGGGAAGAGAGAAAGATCATTCTTTTAATATTGTCTTTGCTGGCTAATTAAGCTAACAATTTAAAAAAGAATAAACATTTATCATAACTCATAAGTGACAATACATGTTAATCTTATTTTGTCTTTAGTCAAAATATATGGGTTTTTATTAATAATAATGGTAACTGTGTAGTCTGTTTGTGAATCAAGAAGACCTCCATTCAAACTTCATATTTAATCCTCGATATTATGTAGACAAAATGGATATGTTTGCCATTTAAGAAAATTAACGATAATTTTAGCTTCTTGAAGAACCCTCGAGAGCGTCAACTTGTCAAATTAATTATTGACCCCATCAAACATCGAACATGCTTTTGCCTGATCCGAGTAGTTGATATAAATATTAAACTACTTACTCGAACATTTCAACGTAATTGACTGTACAATGTTTGTGTTTACACATACATATTTAGACATATTTTCTATATATATGCATGTAACGTTGAAGCGATAAATTTATGAAACTTTGACTAGTTAGTTTGGGATCTCCATGTGCTTCCTCAATTATCAATTTGCATTCTCAGATTTCTTTATGTATTAAAACTATTTGTGAATATTTCACACTCCTGATTTTTTTTTTAACATTGAACATCAAAATGAATACAGCTAACTATCAGAGTGTTAAGAGACATGTGATAGGTCAATTATAATAGTAAGCACCATAAATGGTCCTTAACTATTATACTATCTACAATGTCGGATAAACATGTTTAATTTAATTGCATAAAATAAATTTTTGATCTATAAGTTTGTAAAATCGAAGACCTACCTTAGATCAGATATGTGTCACTGTCTGTAACATTTAATTTGTTTCTTAGTTATATGTACAAAAGTTTGCCTATAATAATGACTTCTAATCCTATAAATTTGGTTGGTACAAAAGTTAATATTCCTAATTAGTATAATCAGAAATGAAAATATAATCAAAGGTGATTTCATCAAGGACCCATCAAGATGCACGCACATGGCATTGCTCCCCCTCTTCCTTTGGGTCCTATTTATTTATTTTATTTCCTCCAGCCAAAGCCAGTTATCACTCTATGTACCAACAAAGTGAATACTTTCCGCTAATTCATAATTATATTCGATATGATATATAACATGTACATGTGTGTTGTCATTCTAATTAATTCGGTTTGAAAACTAAGTTTGGAGAAACTGTATCTCATGGTCAAATTCTCGTTATATAATCTTCAGTTTCAAGATGTGCGAACCGAACATTCAACTCAGTCAATAAAAAAACACACACACTGCTATGTTTGCATTCATTAAATATAGGGCATTTTCTAATCATATTTACACATTCTCAGCAAAAAAAAAAGAAAAATGAACACAAAAATACGTTCAAATTATTACATATTTTTCATTAAAACGTCTCACAAATTTACTTAGGTTCATTATCTACATACCACATATAATTCAGATCAAAACAGACAATTAAAAGAAAAAGTAGATATTGAACAATATTTTTCATCATAGAAAACACAATTAACACTCATAAATGTGTTAATCAAATATATGATCATGACCACTTACGTTTTCAACTTCAAGTTCTGCTCTTGCACTTCTCCATTGCTCTCGGAGCTGAAAATGTTTTACAATTAGTAAGCAACTAAAATTTCCACATTGGTTATGTAATTATGTTATCTACGCTAGTAAGTGGAGTATAGGCTTTGCACTTAGCATATATCAAACTGTTTATACGATGTACTAAGCGCTATTAAAAAAACTCATCGATAGCAAATACATACCGAGACCAATGGCGTCAGATCCTTTCATGAGACGTAAACGCTTGCATGTCTCAACGAACATTCTAATATATAAATACATTAAAACAAGGGGTTATTAAAATGATTAATAAAAATGATCGAAAATTTTATAGAAAATAAGAAGACGTACGGCCAAGGGACGTCGCCGACGAGCATCCAGTCACCGTCTTTGTCTTCATAAGAGGGAACATAGTCCCAACTGTTCACTAGATCCCTTGTTTTCATGAAGTCTATCATTCCTTCTTCTCCTCCATTTTTTCCTTCATTAAATTTTTTTAGCAACAATATTATTAAAGAGCTTGATTTATACGATGCATGGAACCGTATATCTAGTAATAAATATATATTTACAACGTATACATACCCATGGTAAAAGAACTGAACATGTTGGACAAAGCATTAGAGAGTTCTTCGTAGCTCTTATACATCTTTAAGTCGACTTTTCTCAAGTACGGTGCTCCGTCCATCGAAACCTTTACAAACACCGCCGTCTCCGTGGCACCGCTTGATTTTTGGCTCGAAACCATCACGTTCTTCCGGTATGATCTCACCGGTGGCCATCCCACAACTTGTGCCCTATAAAATTATATATTCAGAAAAATGGGAAACCTTATATGTTAGATGGTTTGCGCTTCTTTTTTAAAAGTGAGTGATTTAATTGTTTTATGACTTGGAGGAAAGAGTTTATTTTGTCTATCAATCTTATATAGTTTTCCTTTTAAGATGGATGAGAAAAAGATAATTAAGTGAAGATCGGAAAATAAATAGAAAAGGGAGAATGGTAAATTTACTTGGCAGGATTGGTAGGATCTTTGGGACATGTATTCTTTTCTTTAGAAACAGAAGTCACAACGTCATAAGTCTTAGAAGCTTCCTTGCTTTCAGGTTCATTGTTCAGATTGAGTTTCAGTGTCTCCGAGAATCCTCTCTTGGTTCCAGTCACTCCGCCGGGAAGACCAAGACACAGCTCAGTCTCCTTAAGATTCAGATCGATACTGCCTATCATTGTTAACCTATCTTCTTCTTCTTCTTGTGAAGGTGATGAGAAAGGTGGAACAATGTTTTAAGGAAAACACACACAAATAATACAAAGTGAGATGAGTCTATATTATATCTCTCTATAGATGGTAGCTACATGTGTATATCGTATTTAAGAGTTTTAGAGCACCTCCATTGGGAGGTGCTTAGTGGGTTCCTTAGCAAAAAGTGGTGGTGGGCCCCACCACTTTTGTTAAGGACCACTCCTAAAAATCCCAATTTAAGGACCAGTCCTTACACTGTTTTGTGGGCCCCACTGACACGTGGCGGCCCACGATTGGTTGGTTTTTAATTTTTTTTTTTTTAAAATCAAAAAAAAAAAAATGTTAAGGACCCTATAGGGATTCTTAACTGATGGAGATGGTCTTAGAGCTAAATGGGTTTCGACACGTGGATGAATCTCAGCCCTTTGATGAAGTGAACCAGTTCCACTTTACACTAATCACTACTATAAGTCTATTACTTAATTACTGTTAGTTAATATGTTATTGAATCTTTCATGCTATTTATTTTGTTGGTTGTAAATGATTGCATAGCATTTGATTACGGCATTCTTAATTATTCTTATAGGCTTACTTTCTAAAAATAAGATAAAGTTAAAATATTAAAGTATCTGTTTTGTATTATTTGTGTTGGGTGTGTGTGTGTGTGTTTTTGTAATATAATTACCGCAGTTGTAAACTTGTAATGTTTTAAAAAAAATCTTTTGGTAAACATCGCGATAATTTCATTTATTCTAAGAAAGAGATATATGAAGTGTACCAGCCATTTTGGTGGTGAGGTCGCAGACATATCATATGAGAGTGTATCACTAGAGATAACACATATTATTAATATAACTATGCTATGCTTTTTTTGACTTCCAAATATTATATTCTTTTCAACTATATAGTTTTAGTTTGATTTTCGCCGTAAGATTATTCGCCGGAACCTTCCAATTATGCATATCACATCCACATGATTCAATTATTCATCCCACAATAAAAGGGTAGCCCTCTTGTTAATAATTATTATCATACCACCAACACAAAATAAAGTATACAATGCTTTTTCTGTACTTTTTTATTAAAAACAAACATATACATAGAACGAAATGCGTATCTAGACATATACAAACTCTTCATTACTCTTTTAATCTGAAAAATAAACATACACATAATAATCTATACCACTTTATAGTTTGTAGCAAAAAGTCTGGTGGTTATCAAAACATTTGTGAGGCCAAATATTCAAAACAAAATAATATTATTTTGCGTACATAATATCTGTTGTGGCATTCATTGGTTGATATGAGAGCCATGTTATTTGGTTTATATAAGATCTGATACTATGATGATACATCTCTTGTTGTGTGGATAAGAATACGTTTGTTGTGAGAGGCAGATTTGTAGTGATCTGTTATATGATGTTAATGAAGATGATTTGATGGCTTTTGACCATATCGATCTCGTGTTGAAGAATAAAGTATTCATAGAAACGAAGAACATGAAGATGAAGTTATTGTTTATTTTAACCGAAAAGGAAACCTAAAGCTTGAAGCTGTTAATATAAATTTATATACCTAATTTTATCATATCTGTATAAACCCGATTAAATCTTTGAGGAATATTTTTTTTTGGTCGACAATACCATATATAACAGCGTATATTTGTAACAAAAGTTCATTATTTGTATTTTTCAGTTATAGTACTAACAAAGTTTTATTATTAATATTTTTCTTAAAAAAATGTAGCATTATCTGTGTTATTTAAGTGTAAAATTTCATTATTTTGTTTGAAATTAAAAAGAAGAGACTGAAATAAGGAAAACTTGATTTATTTGGAAACTATAAAAAGAAGTGAATAATATGGGTTTATTTTAATTTTATGATATTTATTAATGCTAACTGATGACTCATCTAGTCTAGTCCTAATTTTTTTTTTTTTTTTTAGTCCTAAAATAGTCCTAAAATATTTGCTAACGTCAAAAACTTTACTTAATAACATCACTGCTTTATGATAATAATATAAAACGTTGAAAAGACATTTCCTTAAAAGATTGAGTTATCACCTTTTGATACATACTTGGCTCGAAATTTGGAGTACAACACATTAGGGCTGGGCATTCGGGTACCCGTTCGGGTACGAGTCGGTTCTTTTCGGGTTTTGGATTTTTCGGGTTTTGAAATTAGGCCCCATTCGGGTATTACAAAATTTCGGGTCGGGTTCGAGTCTGGTCCTCCCGGGTCTGGGTGGGTTCGGTCTTATCACTAAGAACCTGAAAATAACCGAATAACCAATGTATCTAAAACGGGTTCGGGTATTTGTATCCAAAGTAACCATATTACCCGATTTTATTCGGGTATTTTGTATCCAAATTACTAAAAAGTACAAAAAAGTAACTAAAATACTCATTTAACATGGTTTTGTTTGAGTAATTCTATCTAAATGATCTTATTTTATTTGAAAATACACAAAAATATTAAAAAATAACTAATATATTTAATTTATAATTTTAATTTTGATTATTCAAATAATTATAAGTACAATTAAAACTAATATTTTAAAATACATATTTATATTTCGGATATCTTCGGGTACTCATTCGGTTCTCGGTTCGGATCGGGTTCGGTACCGATTCTTCGGATATAGCAATTGAAGACCCATTCGGTTATTTACCCCGGATCCGGTCGGGTTCGGGACCCTGATTTTCGGGTCGGTTTCGGGTCGGAAACCAACTACGTAAATTATTTTATTTTTGTTAAAGGATTTGCGTAGCTAAGTAAACTATGTTTATTCATTTTGTCGTTTTAAATAACAAGTCAGACGGAATTTCTGAATACGGTAATATCTTTCTGATATCGCATGAACGTTACGTAACCAACGTATATTCAATAAATTTGTAAATAATTAAGAAAATAAAAGGCATGTTGATTCTAAATTTTTGTTAAGGGTTTCGAACCCGAAGACGAAAATTCCCTAAGGGATTCGAGATGGGACGTGAGTGGCATGAAAATCCAAAGAAGAAAGAGTACAAAAGATCGCCATAAATTTCAAAAACAAATTTTAAATTACTGACAAGAAGGAAAACATGGAGATTATGAAGGGACAAGTTACATCCAACAAAATTTCAGAGGCAAAAACATATTAAAAACCCTACTTTTGTTCCTTGATTTGTCTACATCCCTCTCTTTAACTGCTTTCTCTCCTTTTGTTTCTATCCCAAAAACTCACATGAGTTTTCAAATCAACAAAACCCCAATTTTTTGTGTGAAAATATATGGGTTTTGTCGTGTTTATTAATGAGTATCTACTTTACTGATCAATATATACCGGATCAGTTGACACTATGGCATTCACATGGTGTAAACCAGCTGTGCATGATATATCTATTATCCACATGACTACGAAAACAGTTTCCGCTCGTATCTATATTACTGTATTAAAATAAGACAATTTACAATACATCAATTGTTTTACTAAAACAAAAATTGCACAAAATTAATTTAAAGATTATATAATAAAATTTCTTTTAAAAGATTATTATCGCTACAGCTCTAGAATCTAGTAAATGGAATAGATGCGAAGCTTTAATCAATGAGATTGAACTAATGCATGCAACCATGCACATCTGCATATCAACAACAATCACAAGAATATATGAATATTTGGAGACCACCCTTATTTACCTTTTTATTCAAGATTGAGACCACTTTTGATGTGTAATCTTGACTATATTAATATCTATATTCATACACACTCATATATATATATTGGTCCAAGTCTGAAAGTTATATGCATCACGTCGAAATTAATGACTTATTATCAAAGGTATATATGTGCTGCATATTAACTTGCAAGATAAGAATGTGTGAGGACCAGATGTACTTTCATATGGACGTAACAAGGCCACAACTCTCAAAATCCTACCACACAAAGATCATTTTGATTTTATTTTTGTCTTCATCTATTAGTTTTTGCTCTTAAGCTTTATTATTTAAATTAGTGTTGGAATATACTTATCACATTTAAAGAGTGCATCCAAATGACATGCATGCATGCATGCAACTTAAACGACAAACCAGATAATTTACATTGACTAACTGTATAATGTGGTTTTGTGTGAAAGCCACAACTCCTGCTAGACTCAAACAAATATCTTTAAGTCAACAGAAGCTCTACAGTTTTCACGCAAGCAATTATTAATCATCAGTGTATATATATGTGTTAAAATAACCAATGAACTGGTTATTGAATTTATGAATTTTTTTTGTCATTTACTTAAAACATATATATACTGCAAACCTCATGTATGATGTATACATATATTCATGCATATTCGTATATCATATGAAAAAACTGATTCAAAATGGGGATACCAATTTTTTTTTAAAATGTGGACTAGATGATAGATAGCTTATGTACATAATTACATATATAACCACTAAAATTCAAACTTTGTAGCTAATTCTTGTAAACTAGGTTATGTACATTCATTGTAATAGTCATTTAAACAAATATTTTTTTATTATTAAAAACTATGCGAGAATCTGCCACTATACGCTTATGATATCTGATATCTATTCTCTAGGTTGGCATAACTCTTAACAGTGTAGCCTCGTGGTGGGGGCTAACCACAGCACCGTTGCTTGAAATTTATTCTTAAAATTAGTTAATTAATTGACTAATTAAACGCCCTTTCTACTATAGATAATTCTTCAAATTTTTATTTTTTTTCGTTAGCTAGGCGGTTCTTACGAGTAGGATGGTCCACAAAGTCTTACATGTATATGTACTGAATAATATTTATTTGGTTTTGATCAAATATTAGTATTTATTTGTTCAAAGATATAATTAACTATAATCTTCTTGTATAATCATCGTAAAACAGTAATCAAATATGTGGGGATCCAAAACATCCGATATTTGGGTGATCCCAAAAACTTTAACGGTGAGATCAACGATGATTTGCAGAATCACAAGTTAGGTAAATAGTGGGATGAGATTAGCATACAAGAGATTTGGGGAATCGCTTTTTTGATCGCATTTGACCCGTAAAGATATTCTCTTTGTCCAAATAATTCCAAAGATTAACAGGTTCAATAAATTATTCTGGCCATAAATCTTTGAAAAATATACTATTATTTATCAACATTACAAACACATGCTCATCATGCAAAAAATAAAATATTACAAAATTCCTTAGGGTGTGCATAAACCACTCTCCTACTAAATTTTTATTTAATTGAGTATGCAGCTTTTGCCTTGAGGGGGCGGAGCTCTAAGAGCATCCTTATTAGTGATACTGGGCACGAAATCTTAGGTTCTTTTTTAAATTTTTTTTTGATTTTTTCATTTGGGCCAATTAAGGTCCGACACGTGGCGAACCCGTGACGATCCGGGTTCACCACGACGAACCCACGCGCGCCAGGTTCACCATTTTTGTCTCGAAAACCGTGTGATACTCCCCCTTTGAACCCCTTGTGAATCCCTAATGGGGATGCTCTAACATATTGAGATACGATCCGAAAACAATAGATATCAGTGTTCTAACCAATTGAACTATACAATCAATAAACAATAATATATAGGCAAAATACTTCAACCATTTGCCAAAATTATTAAATTGTGCTAAATGCTGGTAGTTGAACATATCCCTCAAATTAGTGAGGAAGATTAAGTAAAATCAAATATTATATGCGGATAAAAGTTTATAAAGTTGGCTTTGTGCTTAAGAAAATGGACAAAGTTTAGGTGGTTAGAGTACAGTGGAATGGTCCACAACGCCGTCGAGGCAAAATAAAAGTCCAATTTGCGTCGGCCCAGCCCATGTAATAAGTCTTCAAAGACCGGATAATCCAATTGCAAAAAAAAGGCATTAATCGCCGGCGATTCCGTGTTGAGATGGGACCCACTTCTTCGTTGCTTCGTATATGATTTGTAACACGTGGACGGTTAAGATAATGGTTGGTGATCCTTTGTAGGACAAGCCAATATATTAGTGACAGTTGTCTTGATTATCATGTCGGTAAATACAATTAAGGAGGTATCATCGTTCGTTTTACTTCTTTGGCTAATGGTGGATTTCTCATAATTCATTACATTAGAAGCTGTGTTCCTCTTTCTTTCTAAAATGGTTAATATTCTTTTGATTTTGTAGGTTACTTTATTGTAGACTATAGTTACTTAAACGTTGTTGGTTTATAAAAGGAGAAAAAAATGTAATTTGTTTAGTTGAAAAAAATATTCTAGTTAATATTTACGTGAACTATTGTCTTCATTTAGTCATAATTCAGAATTTTATTATGATTAGTTCTCGTAGCTAAGAAATTTATTGCTATGACAATTATTGAAGTTTATTAAATTTAAAAATCTTTTGGACAAGCAACTAATACTCTTTGTTGTATATATTTTACTTTTAAAAGTTATACTTTTATACTTCATTATTGTTATGATGTTTACATATTTGTATTTCTTACAATTAAATTGCGAAGCAGGCTAGCTACCTTATGGCATAATGAATGCAGAAAAAGGTTGATAATGCCGGATATTCATGCCTAAAAAAAATCTTCAAATCTATTACCCATTCCAGCTATAAAATATAATATATTAGTAAACTCCGGTTAATTAGGACTAACCATGCATGTATTTATGTAAACCCGCGGTTAAGAGAATAACCAAATCGAACCAAAACCTAGATCCGATTCAATTCGAATAAGTTCTGTCAAAGACGTGACACCTTACAAGGAGCTCATTATATGAGTAGAATACAGCCAAGGACACGCTGTGAAATGAACAAAGACAGGGAGAATCTGTTGAAGATCTATCTCCCATTTATTATGATGTTGCTGACAATTAACAAAAGCCTTGAGCTAGTAAAACCTAAAGGAAGGTGTCTTGTCGTGACAGTCTGACAGTTTCAGATTCACTATACGTGTGTGACCTGGTCATGCCATGAGATCGTTGATAGTTCAGAGACATAGAGACAAAAACTTGTGGTATTTAACAAAATCTAGTAAAGAACAAATACAAGTTTTGTCTCACTGGCTCTGTTTTTGGCTCTTCAAGACCCAAATTATTTGTTTCTTGAAGCTGAAGTCAATGAAACAAACTACACACAACGCAAAAAGAAACACTAAGCTAGATTTTTAAGTAGAGTTAACTAGGTTGATCTATTACCAGAACAGAAGTAAAGAAGATGAGCAAATCATTGGCTGTGAGAGATAGAGAGATCAAGAGAGAGTGGATGAACACATGCATATGGCAAGACCACATGTGGTGGGGATTAAAGATATGATCTGCACCGTCTATCAAAAGAAGGAAAGATAAGTTTTGTTTTTGGCTTTGGACAGTTGGGAGAAAGAGGAAGTGTGTCCCACATATGTCCCCCCAAGAAGATGGGACACACTTTTGCCTCAAAGTTGCTGTTACTGCTACCGACAAGCTTAGCATGTTTCTCTGTTTTTTTCTCCTTTGTCCTTAATCAAAAGAAAAAAAACAGTTTCTTCTCCTTAACTTCTATAAAACACTCAGATTCTATGAAGCCTCATCTTCATCTTCACCATCAACTTCTATAATCTCTCTCTAGTGATAGCTTTCCTTTCTTCTCCTGTGTGAAAAATGGATGACTTTGTTAACCTAAGGGCAACGGAGCTGAGGCTGGGACTACCAGGAACAAACAATGTATGTGAAGAAAGACAAAGAGTTTCTTGTAATAAAAGAGCATTGCAAGGTGACACTGATAATGAGACTGAATCATCAACGTTTAAAACCGAAACGTCCCCTCCAAGAAAGTAAGTTTAAACACATAACTTCTCTGTATCTGACTTGGGAATGAAGAAAAGCTTTAGTTTATAGAAAGTTTTTTTCCCTTTTGCAGGGCTCAGATTGTTGGATGGCCACCAGTTAGGTCTTTCAGGAAGAACATCATTCAGACAAAGAAGAATGAATCTAATAGTGATGGTGGTCGAGGAGTCTATGTGAAAGTAAGTATGGATGGTGCACCATACTTGAGGAAAACAGATTTGAGTTGTTACAAAGGATACTCAGAGTTGCTCAAAGCTTTAGAGATAATGTTCAGTTTCTCTGTGGGAGAGTATTTTGAGAGGGAAGGATATAAAGGTTCAGAGTTTGTGCCTACTTATGAAGATAAAGATGGTGACTGGATGCTCATTGGAGATGTTCCATGGGAGTAAGTCTTCATCATATATCTGTCAAAGTAAAGAACATTCACAAAAACAAGTTCTTATGGGTTTTGTTTGGTTAATTTGCAGGATGTTTGTATGCACCTGCAAGAGACTAAGGATCATGAAAGGATCAGAGGCCAAAGGATTAGGATGTGGTGTATGAGACAAAGATTCATGAAGACTAACAGAGAACATGGTTTCTCAAGAGAATCTCTCGGTGCTAGGGTTGTCGAGTTCTCAGGCAAGATCTACGTTTAGGATACCTCATCGGTGAAATTAGAACGTAGAAATGCTTAATGGTCTTAAGCACATGAAACTGGAACTTGGCTACTTTTGTTTTTGTTTGAGAAACAGGACAAACGGTTGTCCTTAAGTCTTTAGTTATGTATTACAACTTTAAAAAGTGTTGTGAAGATTGAAGAGTTCGTCTAATGTTTGTAGCAATCTGTATTGTGTTTTCATTGATCAAAAGAGATTTTCAAGTACCAACCTAAACAAAGAAAACTTATGCAAAGGAATATAAAAGTGGAGATTTAACATTTTTTCCATGGTTTATGGTTCATATCATTAGCCAAAAAAACACAAGAAACCTATCTCTTCGCGTTGGTGACCACATCAAATTCATCTATGTACAAGAAAAGGCAGTACGTAGTGGTAACGAGCAAGAATCCTCTTGAAGCTTCTTCGCCTTTTCTGAAAAGTTATGATGGGAGAGAAGCCATTATATTCTATTATCGGTACCAAGTTGATGCTCTCACCAAAGAATCTGAGCTCTTCTGTTTCTTAGGAAGATTTTACGTTCAACAGCAAGCGAGGTATGTATGCGTTGCGGCTTCTTCAGATCATCCAACTTATTTTCTAGAGTCTTGCTTACTTGAAGAGGAAGATATAATTGTATTGCACATATCCATACATCAAAATCTCTTCTGACCAATTCATGATTACTAATCAGTGGCATGTAGCTTCTCCAATACAATTTATAGTTGTATTTTCAATAGTAACAAAGCATGATAATCGGACATCAGAAGTACATATATTCCTCAAAACAGATACATAAATGAATAAATGATAAATCTATGCCTTATAAAAATCACTGCGTTGTTAAATTTGTACCTAAAAAATCCGAAAATTAGTGTCAATTCGAGTAATAAATGATCCTAACAAGTTTGACCAAAAAAAAAAAAAATGATCCTAACAAGTAACTACTATACATTAGGTGTATGCCCAACTTGAAAGTGTTTTTTCTTTTGGGTGCACCTAATTGTTAATGTTGCTCGTGGCAGAGTAGTTGAATGTTGAAGAGATTACGTTATTATTAAATTATGCACTATGATTGATGCGGCAATATAATAATAGAATATACAATATATAAAGCAATAATAATGAAAAACAAACCATACACTGATGATAGAAATATATTCGTAATTCATCCATGACGATGGTGTATCAAAAATTTTAGCGTACGTGTTTTTTATTAAAAAAATTATTTGTACGTACTAAACCAACATGAATTTTTTCCCATGTAGATATTTACATGAAACATAAGTAACTGTTGTACAAAAAACATACGTAACTTGTTTAGGGTTTAAATATAACATCAACCTAAATAAGGATGAAAAAGATAGTAATAATAAAGAACAAAAGAATGGGCATAGAGATGGTTATTTCTTCCACGAATCATCTTCTTACGCAAATAGCTCGTTTGGTTGGAAGTTCTTAAGCATTTATAGTACTTATCTATTTATAATAAGTATGCTCAGTTTCTGGGTGACTTGCCACACAACCTTTCCACAAACATTCGACACGTAATTTACATCAATATCTTATAGTTTATGCTATATTACACATTCACATATTCTAATATGTTCGACGTGAGGAATTCAAACCCAAAACTATATCAATTTATATAATGTGGTCCCTATGTTTTAACAATTATAATCATCTCCGTAACATTAATGCTAAATGTTTCGCCATCCTTAGTAACCTAACTACCATCCGTCATCGCCGCAACTAGCAAAGGTGGGAAACAATTGAATCCTAGTGATTACTACATTCTTTTTCCTTCCTTATCATTAGTTTTAAGAAATAATATATACTACGGCTCTATCAATTGTTAATGTGTAGCATGTTATTTTCATCATAAGAGTTGTGATCGTTTACTAATCAACAAAATATAATGAAGATGATAACCAAGTTACGCACACAGGTAGTGCTGATGATGATAATGATTTCTGGCATAAAATATGATTGGCTTCAATGTTCTTTCAATTAAAAGGACCTCCATGGTTTCTACTTCCTCACCTTTAATTCTTAAACATGTTTGTCTATCACCTTAATATGTTTCTTTTTTCTTTGTGATGTTATCAACATTTAACTGATTTATATGCAAGCATGTTTAAATATAGCATATTATCACAAATATATATAAATCTTATATCTTAATATATATATATATATATAGGTTTAGTTTGTTATTTATTATTATTTTCATTTTTGCATGTGTGATGATATCCCCCCCCCCTTGTTATTAACATGTAGCTTTGATTTTTCTAGCAAACAAAAAGAAATTAGAAAGAGACAACAAGCTAACTTTTGTTTTAATTTTTTTATTAAATAATGATTAAAATTAATAATAATAAGAAATATCCAAAATCTAAAAAATATTTAAAATAAAAATATAATTTGCAAAGTGATTTTTCGCAACGGAGCTCTGAAAAAAATATATTAAAATTATTTAAAAATAAAAACGAATTTAAATTATCTTTATTAGATAAATAATTAAAATTAATAATAATAAGAATTATCCAAAATCTAAAAAGTATTTAAAATAAAAATATAATTCTGATATATATATATTGTGTTGTTATCCAAAAGAAATTTTTAATAAAAATAAAAATTATAAAAATAAAAAATAGAGAACACATAACTAAATATTAATCAAATAAAATTATTATTTTATATAATTGAATGAATATTTAATTATTAATAATGAATATAGTATACATAAGAATTTTCACATAAAAATCAAATAAAAATACAAATAATAATCTATCTTTATAGTTTTTATATTAGTAATGTATATAATGATAAGTAATTTTATCAAATATGTATGTCCGCATGTGCGGTCAACCCACTTAGTTAAAAAGAAACAAAAAGCTAACTTTTGTTTAAAATATTAAAGTTAGAAGCAAATATACGAGGTAATATACCAGATACTATTTTATGAAAAAGAAATACAAAATACTAAGAGCACCTCCATCGGTGCATTGTTGGAAAGGTTCTAAGCATTTAACAAAAATCAAAAATAATTAAAATTAAGAGAGAGAATGACCAAAGGTTCTAAACTGAGGCTTTTAAGAAGCGGTCCTAGTAATTAAATGACATGTGTCAACACAGAAAAGTAAAACGTGATCAATTAATTATTATACTAATTTTTTTTTTTCTTTTAGAAACTTTGGTAGTCTCACACCGATGGAGGTGGTCTAAGTCATTTGGTTTTGGTGTGCAAGTGTCCACAACATGTTTTGCTTTTAGTCAACCCGAACAAAACTAGACTTAAGTTCGGCAAGATTATTGTTCGACTGATCGTTTTATTCACATATCTATAATATGCATGTGTCATCGTATCAATCGTTTAAAGATGTATATTTTCTTAGATGCAAACCACGAGATGACACCTGCAGTGAAGTAGAGCTCTGTTACACCATTTTTTCTCACCGAAGAACTCCACGACTATCTGCGAATCCATTTGGTTCAAGAGCTAACAAAATAAAAATACCCTCCTGATTTGTAACTCGGTAATAAGAGGTGGAAAATGTAACACGTGTGAATAATCACGTAATACAAAACGTCAACAACACAATATTTGTACTTAGAGGAGCATGATTATTGGTAAAAACTCTTTTGGGTTCTTAGTTTTTTCTTTTTTCTTTTCTTCTATTTTTTTAAAAAGAAAAAAAAAATTTAAACAGTTAATTGTGAACTGTCAAGTATTAGTGGACCTACGAAACAGTGTAAGAAACGGTTCTTAATTAGAAACTTTTAGAGACGGTTCTTAATTAGAAATTTTTAGAGACGGTTCATAAAAAAAAGTAGTGAGACCCACCACTATTTTTGGTTAAGAACCTCCTAATAAATATGCTCTTACATTAGAAATATTCCACACGTTTCCTCCTATGTAGTTCAACAACTCTCTTCCTCACGTATGCTCATACATTATAATATATTTTCTACTAAATACTATTCGTTAAAAAATCTATATCCATTACGTATAAACATATACAATATTTTTTTAATAACTAATCCATAAACATAATTTAAAATTTTGTCAAAAAATAATAATCATTATATAAATCCTACGCCATCGCTAACAAAGTGGACCCAGAAACGTCCTCTTATTCCTAAAACAAAGCAATAGCAAAGGACCAAATAAATCAGTCAGCTCAAGGGTGTATCAGTAAATTATTTCCTCCCCTATGCCCTCCCTACTGCCCCATCTGGCAAATTTAATTCCATTAAATCGCTACAGTTGAACCATTAAGCGTTGGTTGGAGTTAGTTGCACCTTCTTATACAAACTATTCAAAATAATCCTCCCCGTAAATTTGGAGGATAATATAACACACGTGATGAAAATTTGTTTATCATAGGACACAAAACGTATTATACTATTCCTTGTAAATCATAAACTAATTGATGCAATGGAAAGAGGAATACATATAAGTACTACAACGTTATACACAATCTATATATATACTTATGAAATTTGAGAATCTCATACTGAAAATTCAGATTATTTTTTGTATTTATTTAGTTACGGTATAACTTTCAATAATTGAAATAAAATTGTCAAATATGTATATTCATATATGAAAACATGTTTGATCGGTTTGGGTCAAAACCGAGTCAATGCATAGTTGATAGTTTGTTCAGCTTCACAACAATAATCAGAGGAACTACGTACCACACCTACATTTATTAAATTGCCTCGTTCTCTTTATGAAACTTTGCCTATAAATTCTCAATAATTCTCCCAACTTTTTAGGCCATAAGTTATCTCTTTCTCTACATCAAACACATTAAACTCGTCCCTAGCTCTTTTTTTTTTGTTAGTTTCCAAAACCAAAAGACCTAGCTACCATGAATGAGAATCACATTCAAAATGAGCAGACAAACCGTAATAACTCATCAGTTCATGTAACAAACCAAAAACTCCCAAACTTCCTATTATCGGTACGTCTCAAATACGTCAAACTCGGTTACCACTATTTAATCTCTAATGCCCTCTACATCCTCCTCCTCCCCGTCCTCCTCGCTGCAACCTCCTCCTCCTTCAAACTCTCCGACCTCACTCTCATATTTAACCACCTCCTCCACTTCCACCTCCTCTCGTCCACTCTCTTCGCTGCTCTTCTTATCTTTCTAACCACCCTCTACTTCACAACCCGTCCTCGCAAAGTCTTCCTCCTCGACTTCGCTTGCTACAAACCCGACCCTTCTCTAATATGCACACGAGAAACATTCATGGAACGGTCTCAACGTGTAGGTATCTTCACTGAAGACAACCTCGCTTTCCAACGAAAGATCCTCGAGCGTTCAGGTTTAGGGCAGAAGACTTACTTCCCCGAGGCTATCTTACGTGAACCGCCGAATCCATGCATGGCGGAAGCGAGGAAAGAAGCGGAGACGGTTATGTTTGGAGCGATAGATGCAGTTCTTGAGAAAACTGGAGTGAAGCCTAAGGATATTGGGATACTTGTGGTGAATTGTAGCTTGTTTAATCCAACGCCTTCTCTCTCGGCTATGATCGTGAATAAATATAAGCTTAGAGGAAACATTTTGAGCTATAATCTTGGTGGTATGGGTTGTAGTGCTGGTCTTATCTCCATTGATCTCGCTAAACAGCTTCTTCAGGTAATTAATTACTTCTTTTTGGTTATTACTATATATACTAAGATTCGTTTTCAATAGGACCATAGTATTTGATAAGAAATAAAGGATCTGAAAAATATAATTACATTTTTGGTTGGAGAGGTTGGGACTTTTCTAGTTTTCTTCACGTCATGTCATTATCTATATAATTTTTGGTTACTGATTTTTATATGAACATTGGTTAAAAAAATTCTAGCTTCCATTATGAGCATTTATGTAGTTTGTGCCAGGCTTTTCTTCCATCAAAAGGTAGGTGGTAGTTGCGAAAATTCAAAAATTATAGACTGCATTAATAGCAAGTATATTTTGATACAATATATGAACCAATGGGCGTGTGTGTACATATGATAGTTTTCAAACACTAGAGTACATATATGTTACGGACCTACGGTCAGTCCAAAGTGTCGCATGTAAAAGGTTGGATTTGCATAGGTGTACATCCTGTCGAAATATATACAATAATTATCATGATTATTATTATTTACTTTATTTTCAACTTACCATGATTATTCATACTAGTAATCACATAAAAAGGCTGCCGAAAAGAGAAAATTACAACTTTTTTTTTTTTTGATCAAAGAGAAAATTACAACTTTATTGTAACAAATTAAATGATTAAGAAGACTAAATCATGTGGTTTACTTTTTTGGGTAATCTTTTCTTGAAAATACATATATTCTTTTCTTCAATGATTGATAATTTATTATATAATTATCTTTAAGAAAATAAAATGAATCATATGTAAGACCAATTTAAGGTAAGATATGTTTAATTAATATTTTGGAAACAGTATGGTTTAAGGTAGATATTCTCGGACCTATTAACCTTAGTTTAAACAAAATCTATAGGTTACGTGTCTTGCTTAGTTATGTTTAGTCGAGGAAATGTTTGTTGAACAACATCACCAAAACAACAAGTTTTTTTAAGAGTATAAGGTTTTATAAAATATAAATACACGTAAGGTCTCACGTATGGTGTCATGCATGTATTTAACGCGTTTCATTATATATATTTTCCAACTATTTTTATTTATTTTATATTAACATTGATAAATATCAAAATTGTGAAAATCGATTGAAAATTAACAAAGTATGCCAAAAACTTTCGTTTAATTAGATTAAAAATCCAATATATATTGACATACAATTACACATAATGTATTTAAATATCATGCAGGTCCAAGCAAACTCATATGCACTAGTAGTGAGCACAGAGAACATAACCCTAAACTGGTACTTAGGCAACGACCGATCAATGCTTCTCTCAAACTGCATTTTCCGAATGGGCGGCGCCGCCGTTCTCCTCTCTAACCGCTCCTCCGACCGCCGCCGCTCAAAGTATCAACTAATCCACACTGTCCGTACACACAAAGGAGCTGACGATAACGCCTTTAACTGCGTTTACCAACGCGAAGACAACGACAACAACAAAATAGGTGTATCACTCTCCAAAAACCTAATGGCTATCGCCGGAGAAGCTCTCAAAACGAACATCACCACGCTTGGACCGCTTGTCTTGCCTATGTCCGAACAACTTCTCTTTTTCATGACACTCGTGGCTCGAAAAGTGTTTAAAGTCAAGAAAATAAAACCTTATATTCCTGATTTTAAGCTAGCTTTCGAGCATTTCTGCATCCATGCGGGAGGTAGAGCGGTGTTGGATGAGATTGAGAAGAACCTGGATCTTTCTGAGTGGCATATGGAGCCTTCGAGGATGACTTTGAACAGGTTTGGGAACACTTCGAGTAGCTCGCTGTGGTATGAGCTTGCGTATAGTGAAGCTAAAGGGAGGATCAAGAGAGGGGATAGGACTTGGCAGATTGCTTTTGGGTCAGGTTTTAAGTGTAATAGTGCGGTTTGGAGAGCATTGAGAAGTATTGATCCGTCCAAGGGGGAGAAGACTAATCCATGGATCGATGAGATTCATGAGTTTCCTGTTCAGGTTCCTAGGGTTTCTCTAGTGTCTTCTTCGTCTGAGTCTCAATAGCTTCGAATCTATTTCTTGTAATGTAATATGATTCACGTTTGCATGTATATCTCAGCTTCTATCTATCAATCTTTTTTATTTATTCGAATCAACACTCAAAATTGAGGTCACTCTCCATGTTATATATGTAAATGTGGAGGTTTGAATGCAAATGACTGTATGTCAAAGAATACTTGCCAAGAAAACTAATGAGTATACACTAAACTTATTGCAATTATCTTATAAAAAGACAGTTAAATGTTGTTCGCATCGATTATGTTTGGTTCATATGCTCTTTGTTTAAATAAAAACCTGAAAGAATGATACAATGGTGTCTACAAAACAAATGATACACTGAAGGTTACAAGATGAAGAAACAAACAAGTTACGACAAATAATTTCACAAGGCCTAGACACCCTAATCGGTGGTCATGAATCTAATCTCACGAGATTGAGACCAAATCTTTGTCTCATAAATAAACCCTAAAGCCTAATAATCTTTAACTTAAGAAGACTGAGGACAGTCTTTAATCTTCTCTCTTTCAAGCTTCAAAGGCTTGAGCTCTTTTCAAGAAGTGGAAGTAGTACCTGCAGGAGATTTGCTTTTTGTCCGTGAAAGAATCATTTCATGGAGGTCTCCAGCGTTTAGACGGTCTAAAGGAGACTCCTCCGTGCAAAGGTGAAACACGTCGATAAGAAACCTCATTGTGTCCAAGTCAGATTCGGTTAAGTCATACTCTTCCCGCAGTTTTTTGGCTGATTCATCTTCTTCCTCTGTTTCAGAGACCAGTGTCCCCAACTCCTCTGGTAGTTTTGGCCTTTTGCCCTTCTGGTTAAAGTAAAAGTGAATAAACTTGTTAGTTGAGTCATAGCTCATGCAAGTCACTATGAGTCGTTATTTAAAAAAGTGGGACAAACCTTTAGAGATTCATGAATCTGAAGCTCAGATAAATCGTAATATGGGATTTGTAGTGTCAATAGCTCGAATATTAAGCATCCGAATGACCAGATATCCACTTCCTGAAACAAACATGAGCAAACTCATAACCACGAAGACGAGACAAGAGAAACTTTAATGAACAAGTAATGTTGGAGAAACGTACAAGTCCATAAAAGTTTGGTTCGTGCATTGCTCGGAAGACTTCAGGGGACATCCACCGTGGTGTACCGACACAGACATTAGCAGGGGGTATTCCGACA
Source organism: Moricandia arvensis (assembly GCA_905132765.1). NCBI lineage: Eukaryota > Viridiplantae > Streptophyta > Magnoliopsida > Brassicales > Brassicaceae > Moricandia > Moricandia arvensis. The sequence goes on along the minus strand of CAJHQP010000840.1, from coordinate 32,995 downwards.
TGAGCAATGCAACAACCGTGCAAATGAGACCTAAGAGGAACAGCTCTATCGAAATCACAGAGCTTCACAATAGGTTCTCCCTTAGCTCTTTGACTATCCAGATCAATCAAAACGTTTTCGCTTTTTATGTCACGGTGAATTATATCCTTCGAGTGCAGCTCCATTAAAGCCCTTGAGATATCTCTTGCAATAGACAAGGCTAGATCCATTGGTACATGATGCTTACCATCTTCAGAAAGCTTCTCAATGTGACCCTGAAGAAGGTTTTCGTTGATGTTGCAGAGGCTCTTTTAAAGATAAGACTTGAAGAAAAGAAAAAGAAGAAGCTACCTTTAGAGATCCTCCTTCTATGTATTCCATCAGAATAGAAGATTGCAATATGCGTCGATGTTCATTTCCATTTTCCGTGGTTATCCACTTGGAAGATATCTCATGTCCATATAACTCCACGATACAGTCATGTTTCAATGCTCCTAAAATCCTCACTTCTCCTAAGCATGTATACTCGAATGTCCTAATGTCATCTACGGAAGCTCCAGAAACCTCTAATGTACGCATCTGAGGAAATGAAATATGAATATATTCAGCAAGTTTACTCAAAACCTGAAGCGGGGAAAAACTACAAAAGTAACATAACAAACCTTCAAAGCTGCTTCAGTGGAGCCTAACTTGCATCGGATAAGACTACTATTAGCTCTATCTACTCCTTCACCCGTTGACAGGGAAGAAAAAGAACATCCTGGTTCCAATTCTTCTCTTGAGCAAATGGATTCGCTAAGCCGATTAAGAGGAATGTACCTGAAGCAATCAGAATACACAACAAAGAGATTGGTCACTCAGCACAAAACTGTACTGCATCTTCAAACAAACGGAACCAAAGCAACTGGCCAAGAGATTGGTCATATATAGAAACAACTGAATTAAAAAGAGTTAGCCATGCATGTATGTATTTGTTTGTATACAGCTCACAGGCAGTACCCCAATCTCTACACATGACATATCACATCATTGACAATGAAAAGAAAAGATGTATGCATCAAAAGAGAAAACCTACGGGTAGAGAATCAAGCAGACGACATAGATTGGTAAAAAAGGGAGGGCCCAAGAGTGTTATACCGGCAGAAATATTCTTGATCTGTATTTTCTCTGATGTCATGAGGACGACAAGCATCAACTACCATACGAACCCATGAGTCACCTCGCTTTACAGGAACAACGTTCCAGGCATGTGGCATGAAGTCTAGATAACCTCTAACAAGCTCACAAGGCACCGGAGGTTCCATACGGTCACAAAGGAACTGGAAACCAAAAAACAAACAAACAAGAATTAGCAATTAAGAGTAACCAAAGAACTAAATTTATTTGAGTACCTTCATGAGCAAGGCCCTGTGCCTACAAATGCCAAACTGCAGCTTCCCTAGAGGAACCACTATAGAGTTCCGCTTGGACTTGATAGAACGCAAGGATGTTTCACACACATCGGACAAACTGACATCTTGAGCAGTCCCCGAAACCTGTTTGTTAAGAGCAGCCAAGTCGTCTTGATTCCCAGTCAAGCAGGTGCAAATAAACGGTTTCTGGTAGTTTGAACCAGACACTGCCTTCCGGGTTGTTTGAACAACAGAAGTTCTGTCACTTCCCCCAAAGTGATCCGACACAAAAAGGGCAAGATATGATGCAACTTGTAAGTTGTCTACATCTGCAGTTAAACGGTTCAGTTTCCTCAATCTAGCTACCAGGGCTCGAGCAGAGGAAGTGATTGCATCCAATTCTTCATCCTTTGCCCTTTAAGATAAAAGAAAAACAGGCAAGTGAGCTCTAGTCCCTAGATAAATATAAGTGATAGCTCTAGTCTATTTAACCATAAGTGATAGTATAATTACCTGTCCAAGAGTATGACTTCACGTGAATCAAGAGGCAAAATTTTCTCATACCTACTAAGAGGCATAAAGGGCCTATCACGCCCAGCATCAAAAAATCCGTCAGGAAGAGAATCTTCTGTGCTACAAAATGAGTTGTTGTTGTATTTGTACGATAGATTAGCAATATCATCAGTAGATGGTCTATGGCATTTAGAAGCTTTTGGGTTATCTAGATACTCATCATAGCATCTTTTTGACTTGAGATTTGGCTTCTTTCTCTCTGAAGAAGAATTACAGTCTGCAGTACCAGCTGTATCTCCTGAAGACGGAGAAGATGCCTTGACCTCACAGCACTCCTGGTTATCGCTTTTGCTCTTTAATTGGGTCCCCACACGTTGGGAATTGTCAGAAACTAAATCAGCTTTCAAACTGCTCTCTTGCTCTTCAGAAGTGACGACTGAATCTCCTGTTTCAGACTCTCCTAACAGTTTATAATTGTCATCCAAGCAGATGCTATCAACCATGCCCTGTTTCCCAGTTTCTTCAACTACATACATCTTCAAATTTAATTCCTCCGGAGGGACTTCACCTTTCCATTTCCTGCTGTTGTTCAAGCGCTCTTGCCTTGCCCTTTGCTGGTAGTAATGCTGTTTCCGCTTCCACCTCTTGCTTGATTTTCTAGCCGAGAAGCATCTACTGATGGAAGAGGCCCCAGCTGACATAATTAATGGGTTACGGTGGGAACCTGCACGCACGTGCAAAAAAAAAAGAAACAGAAAACCCACCATTTAATACAATACATTAAAATTAAAAGCAAATAAGTATCAAACTCTCAATTTTATTATGCAGTTCAAATGGAAAGGAAAAAAGTATTAGATTCCCACCTTTATGAGGGACACTTATGGTGTTGTTTTCATACGGGGTTTCATAAACATCCATTTCACTCATAGAGCTGCAAGTATCAACTCCCATCTCTTCATAGTTTCCTCCCAAATTACACTGTATCCATGCGGGAATATAGCAATAACCCGGGAGCTTATTGAACTTCAAACAAAAAGAAAACCCAAGAAGGTCTGTCAGATTAAAGAATCCAGTGAACTCCTGCAGGGAGTGCATATCCAAGCAATAGTGTTTAAAATCAGAGAGACAAGTAAGTACCTGTAAATTTAAAATTTGAAGTCTAGGCATTAAGCTTAAATCGAGAGGATCCAGTGTTGTTAACCGGTTGTTTGATACGTCCAGGGTTTCTAAGTTTTGTAATAAAGCTAAAACCGATGGTAGCTCAATCAGCCTGTTGTGAGCAACCTTCAAGAACATCAATGAACTCAGATAACTTATCTCGTTAGGCAAACTCTTGAGCTTGTTAAAGGAGAGATCCAAGTACTCCAGACTCGTAAGACATCCAATCTCCGCAGGAAGATATCTGCAACAAGTGAGGAGACAAAGTTCAAAATGCAGTCTAATATAATTTGAATACTCAATACAAAAAAGTGAACCAGATTCACATAATTAAACAAAAACCTTCATAACAATCTAGATATCAAAATCTAACATCAAAAAGGTAAGAAAGCAAAAGAAGAACATATAGGCATGTCAAGACGTATCATCACGGTCAATAGTTTATCTAACTTACGTTTCCTACACGGATCCACAACTGAAACTGTCAAAATCCACCATCTACGTAGCAAAGGAAGCTGAGAAGCCCATGAGATGAAACAATTAAGAAGCTGGAACCGAAGTAGTAGAGCAAAAAAGTCAAAATCTTTTTACCTGATAGAGAAGTGACAAACAGAGAGTCTCGTCAAGGACTTAAGCCCAGAGATCTCGCTCAAAAGGGTCAAAGCAGAAGAACGTTTCGGGACTTTAGTAAGCTCGAGCTCCTTCAAAGCCTTAAGCTTATCCCACGACAAGCCGTCGCCGAGACTTGGCGACGATATCTTCACCTGAAGGTACTCCAAATCGACCAAATTCCCCAGCTCCGGAGGGAAAAGATCGATCTCGTTACTGAAGAACTTGAGCTTCTTCAAGCTCCCGAACCCACCAATGGATTTGGGAATCAAAGTGAACACATTTCTGAAAAAGTAGAGACCTTTCACGGAATCGTCTGAATTGTTGAGGAGAGAAAGGTCCAGACTTTGACCGGAAACATCAACCACTGATTCATCTTCTGAGCTTATAACGCTGCTACTGATGGCACTGGAAGCATTCTCATCAACCTCCCCATCGAGCCCTTTGTTCTTCTCTTCCTTTTCACCGCGTTTAATAGCTTCCGGTGAAGTAGGGGAGGAATCAGAGAACCCCATTGGATCTCAGAGATTCAAAAAGGTAAGCTGAGAGGGAAAGAGGAGATCTGCGAGGAGGGCGGGAGAAATGAAGCTTGAATGAATGATAAGGGAATCGAGGCCAGAAGAGATGGGTGATAGATGGAAAGAGAGGGAGGCGCTCGAAACCCTAGCGTCTCTTGACAACAAAACGTATGTGAGGGAGAGAGAGATACAACGTATCTGAAAATGGTAAAATCTACACCATTGTTTTTTTATTAATACCGACAGTCTTATAGTGAATCTATATTCACGTGGTTAAGGCAAGTGTGAAAAGAAACATTTCGAAAATGGTAATAATGTTTTTCTTTCTATTTTTTTGGAGCAGAGAAACTTCTCTAAAGTTTTGGAAGAGAGGGAGTAATGCTGTATTTGTTAAAGACATTAAAGTTCAGATTCGTTATTACATAAAAACAAAAAGAGAGGAGGATGGATCCACACACTATTAATGGAGAATGGTTACGTCTTTTCAGTATTTATCTTATTTGAACCGTATAAATATATACATCAGATTAACATCTACTATGGATCCAAGACGATTCTCTGCTCGATCAACTCTTGCACCTTCTTCTCTTTTCCTTCTTCCACTTCTTCTCCTCTACCCTCTTCTGTCTGTTTCTTCAAAAAGAAAATTGTAAGAAAAAATTTTATGTTACAAAGGATGAGTTAATCAATACAGGAAATTCACATGTGCCCATTTATAGTTCGTAGATCGAAGCAGATGTCATGTCCAAATGTAGATAGGTTCATTATGTTTCATTAATCGAATGCTTGTTTGTGTGTTTGGGCACATTTGAGGCACTTACCTCAACTTGTTGTGGTGGCACCGGGAATAAGTTGATGGCGTCCGCATTAAAGCTAAATCCGCTGCGAACAAAAAAAAAAAAGTGAAAGAGGAATGAGATTGATGTTCTTCGTAAATAGATCTTGGATATGAAAGAGTGAAAGTGTGTTACCATTTGGAAAAAGCTAGTTGCCAAACGTATGGAATAAAAAACTCTTCTGGGTGGCTCTCTTGCTCATATGAGAAGTGAAGTTGTGTAAACATCTGCAGTGAACAATGAATAAAATAAATGAGCTTGACTTCTAGTGAAAGGAAAAATTATATCATCTATAAGTGTTAAACAGTTTGTTTGTTTACCTTCATGCCTTCCCCTCGCCAAGACCGACAATTGTTGATGATGAATTGAAGAACTTTCTGCACTGACCACTCTCTATCCGATCTTTGAGAGTCCATGCGGCTATTGAAAAAATCTAAGACCTAAATAGAAAATTGAAGTTTTGTTAAGCAAAGTGAAAAACAGATGGATCAATCAGATTCTCTGTTCTTTCTAAAGTCTTATGAAATTTAAAGCCTATGGAACTGTGATGGAGCCTACTGTGTAAATATTTTCGACTAGCTCATGAAAACGCGGATGATTCTTGAAAGGTTGGAACACTTCTTGACGATGCATAACTGCATACACGATCTGCAGAAACCAGAATTACAGACGGATTCAGAGCAGGAATAAAAAGGAAAAAAACATGTGATTCATGCTGCTAAGAAAAAATGAGAATGTGATACCTCTGGATTTCTTGGCAACGCGTACGTCAAAATTGCATTTAAAATATCAAGGACAAGTCTTAAGAAGTCAGTAAAGATTTGCAACTCTGCTGCCTGCAAGTTGGGAAAACACATGTAAGAATATACACCAGAAAACGATGATCCACTGCAATATATTGTGTGCTTGAACTAACTTACCAGATCTTCAGAAACGCCTTCACCCTCTCCTGCCAAGCTTATTTTGATACTTTGCTGCTTCTCACCTGTCAACTCCGATAACTTGTTATACCTGTGTTAGACAATTCATGTTCAGTTCCATAGGATCCATAACGAGCATCATGCTACACAAGGCAAGTGGAACATATGCAAAGTCATAAAGGACATGTATTTGATTGCATACTTTCGAGAAAGCATGTAGAAAAGGCTGACAAGCCTCTGCGAGGCATATGCACTAAGATGATGGGAATGTGGTGCCATGTTAGCCAAGGTTGCAAGGCATGTAGTCTGCAGATACACATCCTGTAAACCCCGAAGAAAATTTTTTTGTCACAATATACACCACAATTTAATTTCCCAAACAAATGGCCTTCAATACATAAGAAAGGCACAACACCACCCAGCCTAAACGGAAAGAAATTTGTATCTTAAGAGCTTGTTTTCTGGTAGAGGACTGATACATCTCCAAACAAGTTGCAGGTTTAATTTGATACCTGACTATCAACTCGATTACACTCTTACAAGGCTTGAATCTACCCCAACGGCAAAACTATGAATTGCATATCGAAAAACTATACCCGCAGTTTAGAAAGGTTGTGCTGCACTGTTCTGATGAGAATAATGACCATTAAGGAGCCAAGAGACGTCTGATGAAGGAGATGCTCCTTGTACCATGGAACGCTAGGAAGTATCTATTCAAATGAATAGTAATCAGAAAAATACAACGTTGAGAAATAACATTTAAGTTTAATAATAGGAAACAGCACATACCATCTTGTGAATGCTTGAATTGAATGATGAATCCTGACTAAGTATGAGAAGTACAATGAGCATCATGTATATCTGATTGGATGATGTTCTCTTTGAAGCGTTATACAACGTTTCCAGAATAGGCATCAACTGTCCATCAAAATACATATTCTTTTATACCATATATCATTGGCATGAAACCAAAAGGACTTTACCGCAACAAATATAACAGTCCAGTGTGAACAAAGTTGAAGAACGGAATTCCACTTTTCAAAGATAATGGAAAAAAATAAATGAAACAGAGGCAAGTTTATGAATCATACCATAGTATCCAAATCAGTTCGCACCAAAACATACTCCTTAAAGTCGGTGTTCCCTTGCAGCAACGAATAGAGGAGCAATACAGCGCCCTCATCAGCCAAACACCTACATTGCCAGATTGCGTTATTACCCAGTAGCAAAGAACTTATTGAATTAAGACTTCTACAAGATAAATTTCTATAAAAAAAAACAGAAACAAGCTACTGTAGAGAAAAAGCTCAAGAAAAAAAACAACTTTTTTAAAGAAGAAAGTACAACTTACATGCCAAGAGTATCAAATAAAGAAGCATATGGTATCCGAACATGTGGACCAGGGTAGGCATTTCCCTCAACATCAGAGCGGTCAACTGCAATCAGGGTGACAGTTTAGCGATACACATAGGGCTCACCCTAGTCAGAAAGATGAAGACAAAAGAGTAAAAAATCTCACATTCGACATCTCTAGCATTTGCCAGAGCCTTGCTAAAGATATTGCCAGAGGAAAATGCATGCCCTTTAGATACTGATTCTGAAGTAGCACTGTCATCACTTTTATCTGTCAAAGACTCATCACTCATAATAGGCTTGTGGTAATTAGTGAGGATCAGCAAAACATGAAGGCTGCACTCTGCTAGTGGATGTTTAGATCCGTCACCACTGTTATTTACAAGATAGTTCAAAGGCAAGAGCACAAATGTCGCTGCATATCCAAAAGAAATTTTCTCATGAATACACGGAACGTTTCACAAAGCTAAGCAGGATAACATAAGGTTTCGGAACGGCAATAGGAAAGGGTTAACATGTATGAGAATAACACAATATGTAACACGAACACCTACCAGCTGCAGAACCAACTCTTTCCAAAATGCCTGGTGGATCTCCATCAGAATACAAATAGGTTTTTGCATTTGGAGAACTACGAGAAATATAATTAAGTAGCAATCTTCTGACAGCCAGACAAACTAGAGACTTTTCCTAATAATTGATGAAGCAAAAGAAAGAGCAATGATTGGTAAGGGGGTAAAATCTATGCAAAATACCAAGAATAAACTAATTGAGATGTTACCTGAGACATTGCTGCATCAATAAAAGGGTTCGAATCACTTGGTCCAGGTGACGGTCCGGAGAGAAGCTGTGTCGACATTGCAACAATCATGAAGTTCAGAAGTTCCTGATGTAGAATATACGAGTTGGGACTTGCCAAATAAATGATGAAAATCAGGAGAATGGTACATTGATAAGGATACTCAAACTCATAATGATATATAAAATATAGAATAAGCATGGCATACCTCACTTCAGTTGATCCAATGAAACTCAGCACACTATGCATAACAAAGTTCTGGATGTCTTGATCTGCCAAAAATACACTCTCAATACCTTAATGCTAGAAAAAAGAAGAAGTTAAAGAGCTATTTAAGAGAACTATTACCCATTACAAAGCCATGAGGAACTGGCTCACTATCGTCTAGAGACAGATGCAACTCCTGAAGGCTGTCACTTTTTCCATTCTCGATCAAATGCTTCAAAAACACTGATGAAATATACGTAGCATTAACAGCTTTCTTATATATAGAACCCTGATCATCAGAAGCTTGCAGAAGCTCTTGCAAACACCACGATAGATGAATCAACAGTTTCGCAAGGTGCCTAGTGTATCCATTGCTTTGTGCTGCAAAACAAGTCACCTTTGATAATCAAACTTTCAACATTCCATTTCGTGTTCTTACACACAATTGGATAACACATCTTTCTATTTCAGTGACCTAGAAGTAAAATCCATGGAAGATGCAACAAAATAGAACCGCGAAACCCTAGAATTAAACACATTATGCGTGAGAGTGACTAACCGAAAAGCTCGCAGGCTTGGTGAACGCGATCACTAGGCCAGCGAGAGCTCAACGGAAGCTCGAGTAGCTTATTCCAGAAATCAGACGCCAAGGGAAACGATTTTTCCCCGACGAAAGTCGAAATGAGATACTCCGCCACGGAAACATCATCACCACCACCGTCGGTGTTTCGCGGCGTCGAAGGCGCACCTCCCATGTCTTCTCCTTAAGCTTCGCCGAGTCAAATCGCGTAGTCTGAGTCTGTTCCGGTGAAGATCAACAGCATTAAAGATCAAAGAGATGAGCAATGCAAAGGATCTGTTTCTCTGGATCTAAATCTGAGAGAGAAAATTGAAGATTCAAACTGATAACGAAATGCTTCAACACGAAGGGTTTAGAGAGGACGCGTTGTTTACTAATTATTTTTATTTTGTAATGTTGAAACCTTATTTTCCTACAGTTTTTGTTTTTTTATAGAAATTAATTTAATTTTTCTAATGTATATATGCTCGTCGTAGGATGCAATATTTAGATTAAATAAAAAATGAAGTTTGATTTCCTAATTGTGAAAGTTACATGCTACGTGCTACCAAATTAATGCCCACCAAAATCTTATTAATATTGATTCAGATACTTTAATGCCTTCGTACGTTTTTTCATTTCTTTTTTGCAAGAGGGTATAACTTTAATTATTTTCTGTAACCATTAATTTAATCTTATCAACTCTTCTTTTGAAAAAAAAACAACTCTTCTTCTTAATTTGGGTTAAAACATGAGTATTGCATCTCTTAAAAAAAGTATGGCTGTGGGGCATTATTATTTTACTAGAGAAACATTATCATATTATTATTTTTACTAGAAAAAAGAAAACGAAATGGGTTTAGGATAATTCAAATGAGATGGGAGTCAAAATGATAAGCTACCGTATTCGGACCGTCGATTGTCGGTGGAGTGGAATGTGGCCGAATCTTTCTGATGACAAATGTCACGTCCACCCACTCTATTGGGCTATTCATTTCTCAAATAACTTCATCTAGGCCAATTGATTCACTTTGTTGGACCATTCAGGCCCATTAGTTATTTTTTGTCAACTAGGCCCATTAATTATTAGAACCATTTCAAAATGGAGCAAAATCAGTTAGCTTTCTTAATCTTCCGTTGAAGACATTTTTTTCAGGCCTAGAAAATATGTGATATCGAATTGTTGCATTATAAACAGTGCCCACACTTATAGCCCATTAGAGGCCTTTAGTTGAAGAAACAAAACATTAGATGCACTGTGCAGTGTGCACATAAGAGCTGAGTAGCGCAAACACACGTGACACAAGGAATATGATTCTCCTAAAATACATCTTCTGTAGGACGATAAGGGATCCACGATTACGGGCCTCTACGTATGGGCCTAAAGTAAACCGTCATAATGAAATGGGCCTCTTAATGAGCTTAACGAACAGAAGTTCTGTCTCTTGTATTTGTTCCAATGTCTATTTAAGCAAATTAATTAATTACTATCGCCAAAAACGTATCACAGAAAAATTAACAAGTATATAGTAAAAAGCCACGTCATCCTAAACTATTACAAAATGCCCATACAGCGTGTAATAAAAAAACACTGTGGACTTCAGGAGAGGACTCTCTGTACTCTACTATACATTTTACAAATAAATAAAAAATTTTTTAAAATTCTAGAAAAACCTCTAACTTGAGGCTTAAGCAACTGAAATGCATCTTCGATGACCCACGTTTCTCCTCATCTTCTGTCGTTTGGTCTCTTCTCTCCACACATTCCCAATGTCTTGAGCGATGTTAACGGCGTCTGCAGATGCTCCGGCCAATCCTCTCCTCGTGAACCCGGCCGCGTATAGACCTGACTTCCCTTTCCACGCGTTGGGGAACGGCGATTTAGGGAATCCATTCTTAGAAAAAAATTCACTTTCTTGAAGCCAAGAAGGGACGTTGCTGCGATAACCGGTGGCGAGAACCACCGCATCGATATCTAGCTTCTGTCCATCTACGAGCTCCACGTGGCATCGTGAGAACCGTTTGATTGCGGGGACGATATCTACGTCCCCGGACTTTATTTTTCTCTAGAGCACCGATGTCTAGAACCGGTGTTTTCCCCGTCTTGCTTTTGAGCTCCATTGGGCCGATACTGGGCCTTTTAAGCCCGTACTTTGATAAGCTCCCTAGAACCAGCCATGATAAAATCAATAGAAGCTTGTCAACGAGCCATAGAGGTAGCCATTTCATCAACATCACTGAGATTCCAAATGTTGATTTTCCCATTATTTCTCTAGGTAACACATGAACCTGGTCGAATTAATAACACACAATAAATGATTAGGTTATAGTTTCAAAATTTATTATATGGTTATAACGAAAATAAATATTTTATTTTTGCTTACCGAGCTTCTAACGACCATGGAAGTAATAGCATTGTGATTAGCAAGATCAAGAGACACTTCCATGCCAGAGTTTCCACATCCCACGACAAGAACTCTCTTCCCTCTATATTTCTCACCGGACTTATACTCACAAGCGTGAACCACTTCTCCGTCAAACTCCGTCTTAAGCCCATTAATCTCCGGGACAACACGTTCGGCGTTTTCTCCCGTTGCCACTACCAACCACCGGCAAATATACTCCATCTCCTCTCCGGCTGTTGTCGTCTTAACCCGCCATAACCCGCTGGTTTCATCAAACCGAGCAGACACCACGGATTTATTGAACTCCGGTTTAATCTCGAACTTGTTTGCGTATGACTCAAGGTAATCGATGAACTGTCGTTTTGTTGGGTATTCAGGGTAGTGATCCGGGAAGGGCATTTTAGGTAATTGGCAGAATTTCTTTGGTAAGTGGAGCTTGAGCCTATCGTACGTTCGTTTTTGCCAAAGTGAAGCTATGCAGTCTGATCGTTCGACCACAACGAATGGGACTCCTTGATCACGAAGACAAGCTGCTGTAGCTAAACCGGACGGGCCTGCTCCGACTATAACCGGACCGTTGACCCAAATACATCGACGGTCTGAGAGATATTCTTCACTTGCCATGAGTCTAAACATGTTCTCCATTTTTTGAAGTGTGTTTGAATAGAAGCACGTATGTTTGAAGTGGGTTTTGATCGATTTGGAAGTGTATGTAGTTAATTAAACTGAATGTTTTTTTGTTTGTTTGTTGTATGAGAAAAAAAGATCTATTGGTTTGGATTTGGAGGGAGAAGATGTGTGTGTATATATAGGAGTCGAGTACTTATCAGAATGCATGTGGTTTGCGTCTAGTATGCAATATTTTATTTATGACCTAATTTTTGTCATATGCGTTTGCTTAAAATGCGAAATAATTTAATATTATTTACACTTTTCTAAAGAAAATAGGATTATTCGATTCTCTTAATTATTGTTTTTTCTGTGACGTTGATTAGAGAATAGTATCCCATAATCCATAGGCATATGCCGTCTTTGTTTACAATTTTTTTTTGCTGATAATTGAATCAATGATCACTTCTGATCGAATGATAGATAGATACACCATCAAAAATCTGATCGTTTGGTCCCAATCCTTGAGCTTTTTATGCAAATAAAATTGATGAGTCTATATATAATCGATTTATATTTCTACACAGTACTTATGAAATCGTTACATAATGAAGGCATAATAGTGCATTAGTGGTGCTTGTTAATGTAAATGTGTTGCTATGCTAAATCATAGAGTTTGAGATTTTATATATTGTTGAAATCAATTAACCTGCCATTCAAAGGTTGTGTAGACATATATAAGAGCTACTTTGTTACACTCTTATGACTTGTCTTCTCCACTATACATTATTAGAGCATCATTAATGCAAAGAAACCCTTTGGGTTTCTTGTTTTTTTTTTTTTTTTTTTTTTTTTTTTTTTTAAAGTGAACCAATCGTGAGTCGCCACGTGTCAGTGGGACCCGTGAACAGTGTAAGAAACCCATAAAAACCGGTTTTTAATCTATAGTTTTTGTAACCGATCCTTACACTGTTCATGGGTCACACAGCTTAAGAAACCCACTAGAGAAACCCCAATAATGATGCTCTTAGGTTTTCGATGGAAAAAAAGAAGAATTTCTTGTTAATTTCATTTAGATTTTGTTTTATATTTTGTCAACTTACGTATCTTCACTCAAAAATAATCCCACTGGTTCTTTATTATTGTTGACCTAATAGAAGCATTTAATGAATTTCAAAGTTAATTCAATCAGTGGTTATATAAATCCACGTTGCACATCATGCTCACAGTACTCAACCACGTGGAGAAGATGATGACTCAAGAGTAGGTCCAGTTTTGGCCCGCTTTGAAAATCATCCGCCGACTACATAATCACATCATAACAGTTATTTCTTTAAAAACCAATTTTATTATTGATTTACCTTTATATAGTTTTTTATATCTTTTATATAGCCTCGCTTGTCTTTTTGCTCTTTTAGGTAACTATAAGTTTTCTATTAACTACCTTCAAGCTTGCATGATAATATGTTTAAAAATCTCTGAATGATATAACTTTTCTCTTTGTCCAAAGAAAAAAAAAAGATAGAACTTTTCTCTTTTTTTTTGCAAAAATGTTTAACAAAGGGAATAGTTGGAAGCTTATTGTATCTTTTCCTGTTTTATTAAGATGTAGTAGTGGACGTATTAAAAAGGAATGTCACTTCCATGTAATACACTAAATTAGTTCGAAGACTTTTCGTTTGAAAATTAAAATTATATTTGGCACTCACTCCTCCAATGCAATGTCACTATATATTTATCACATCAATAACAAAACATGCATATATAAAACTGGAATTATATCATTGCGTACCTAGATTTTAGAAACTCATAGAAATCCTAAGACTTTCTGATACATATAATATTCTTGGAATTACAAGTATATATATATATATATATATATATGTATATGCATGCATGAATGTAATCCACTAACTTCAAATTATAGGGCCGGGATGTAAATAATATTAATGGGAGAAATGACATTAGATATGTGCATGAATCTGTATTCCCATAAGTTACTGAAATATTTAATATTTACTATATGAACAACGTTTTATATATATCATAGTTTAAATTGGATAGAAAAGCATCTTGATACGATTTGTTACAGTTTTATCTAATCTGTTATCTGTACAACATTTTATACACTACTAGATATATTTGAATTACCATTGCAGCTTTTAAACACTTTTGAGCATCTTCATATAAAAATGAAATGTCAATAGTTAACATTAAAAATAAGAAAACAATATTGAATAAAAATACAGTTTCTTAAATATTAAGATAAAAACGAGAAAAAAATTTACTATATTATGTAACGTATGTTTCAAGAAAAGGGTTTACTGAATTTATAAAATAATCCAATAATCGAAGTAACATCTTACCTTTACACGATTTGGCTGTATTATTAATTAGGGCTCGTTATGCAAATTCTATATTTCGTTTGTCGTCGTATATAATTTCTTAAACTAGTATTAGTATATTTAGTATACGTATTATTGTCATACATTATAAAGTTATATGATTATTAGCATGCCATAATTTATTGTTTGGAAGCTAGCAAAGTTCGAGAATGTGGAACCCATAGTAGATTGTGAGACTAAAATAAAAGTAGACGCAAGCTCGAATTAATTAGTGGAGAATTTAACTAAATATACCCATTGCTTTACCTTTATACACACACATACACATACACATACATATATATATATATATATATATATATATATATATATATATATATATATATATATCTTTATGTAATCATATAAATTTATATTCTGCAACGTACAATTCCCACAGCTTAGCCTATATAAATGATTTTAAATATACTATTTCACGTTAATTAGTAATAATAAGATTTGAAGTTATTTCAGATATTACAGATAGTTTACAAAAAAATGTCTAGAGGTCGTTTGATTATAATATATATATATATATATATATAATTACGCATAACATCTAATTGTGAATGTCATTTATCCATCAAGAATTGAGTTTGGTGATGCGTCAGCCGTATATATATTCCTGCATAATGTCTCCTTATTATATAATGTCTTTGTATATATTAAATTATTGTTCTTAAATTTCGGTTAGGTTCAGTGACTGATCGTCTCTCTATAGATACTTCAAAAGGCTTTTGTATTGATCTTTGTGAAAATATCCCTCTTTGTATATTTTTCTTTAATTTTATACAAAACTTCTATATAATAATACGATTGTATAATACTGGTGGGTTTTTCTATATAATAATACGATTGTATAATACTGGTGGATTTTCTTTAACAAAGATAATCATAGTGGATTCGACCAAAATTGCAACAAATACATATACATGCAGTGTATATAATAAATAATATGTTCACATGGCTACCCAAAAGCTGATCACAATGTGAGTATATAATATATTCTGGTATTATATTTGATTATTAGAAATCTCATTCTAAGAAATGAGTCATAATAAAATACACTTCTTCCGAAAAAAAACTGAATATGAAGTTATTGTTTTAACTCTTTGGTTTTGAGCATGTATTCGTCATGATCTCAATCAACAGAGTACCTGATTTTTAAGAAGAAGAAATATATTATAGAACCGTTTTTTAAACATGAAATCAGCAAGAAACAAAACAACAGATTTAAGCTAATAATATGTGCGACACTCTGTTGATTTTACATTTAGCCGAGCTCAGGAGATCTTCGATTACTGTATATGATATTGTAGAATTATTATGTGTCATATAAAATCATGGTTTCTTTTTAATATTTACGTAAAATAATGTTTGAGTAGGAATCAATCAATAATAGAGAGGAAGTTTAGGGTAATGCATGATTGCATGTGACGTGATCGATCTATCATAAATTTTGCCTTAACCACTGCTCGGATTCCTCCACGTCAAAGTCAAACTTGTTTCTTCATACATGTATTAAGCATTTATACATGTATACTTGATATTACAGATCAATACATCTACACAGACATACATACACATGCATAAATAATTCATACATGTAAAAGAAACAAGTTAACATAATTGATACTCTTTTCGAACATGGCAAAAATATTTGATTAAAGGTGCTTATTTTGACGAATATTGACTAATTTGAATTAATTGATTTGGTTTCTTGACGCATTCGTTTATTCTAATACTTAATCATGTCCTGTTATAGTTAATTAATGATGTTTTGTCAACTGTTAATTAAGTATTCCACCAAGAAATAAACTAGTCACAATAGTTTATGTACAAGATTTATTTGTTTCTCTTTATTACAAGGATTCTAGGAGAAGCAAAACACATGAGACCACATGAAAATCTAATTAAAAAAGTTACAAGGATTATTATAAACACTATATATTTGTTTGAATAATGACCCTTAAGTATCGTTAAGTGTTGTAACCTGTAAGACCATCTCCAACAATAGATATGACATTAAGGATCTAAATCATTTTTTATTAAAATTTAATAAATTTAAAATTTTAGATACTTATGAAGTTTTAACTTGTCCAATGATAGAACCAATTAAAAGTTCTAAGATATGAAAATTTTTCTTTTTCTTTTTCTTTTCTAAAAACAATCCATCAATAAAAACAAGACACATGTCTTTAGATATGAATCTAAAAACTCTACAATTAGATACAACTCTAACTAATTTTGATGTTTATGATTTTATTAAAATTAATTATTAAGATAGATACTTCTTTGGATATGGGTGTAGATACCCATTGGAGATGGTCTAACTAACCGGTCGGTCGAAATTATGATTATAAAACTGAATGGTTAGTCAAAGTAGATACTCGCAAGATTCTTGTATACAAAAGATCACACACATTGTTCTTTGACTAATTAAATTTAACATAACATAACTAGTGTTAAATTTAATGTTCAGTTTGCAAAAAAAAGAAAAAAAATTAATGTTTCAGTAAATAAAAAAGCTTAAGAAATTATAGTGATCAGCAAATACGAAATTAAGCTTTTTTGTTTTCTTGTCAACAAGTAATTGATCAGTTACATAAGCTCTGTAGTATTAAAACGATGGAATTCATAAGAGATAAGTAAAAACAAGGGACCCACAGAAGTCACAATGGACCGAGTAATATAGGCCACTAATGAAAAGTCAATAGTTAGGCCCATTAATGACACGATACTTATATCCACTAGTTTTGTTTGTATACCCATAAATGTATTCTTGGACCAATATTTGTTGGGTAAAGTTATCAAAGGCTGTGCCCATTTGAATTAACTTGGAGAGTTTGAAATCTCGTATTGAAAACGAACCAACTTGTAGAAATGAGGTCAACGTCATAATTAAGATTAGAAGAACCTCGAGAGAACTGACCCGAACCTATATAAGACAAAAGCTTACGGAATGTTTGAGATGATAATGACACTTCTTTTCGATATTTATTAGCCGCTATTGGTTGAACATAGTTAAACCATTCTTTTATTTAGCCCGATTTTCTAAAATATTAATTTTAATACGCAGCATATAACTTTTAAAAACTAGAATAATCGGATTTGGATGATGACAATGGGTAAACTACAGTTGTAATTTGGTCCTCATGGTCCCCAATAAAATATATAAAATAAATATATTTCCTTGTTATTTGATTTCATATAGTGTAAAGTTCTCGGACCGACACCAATGGAAGATAATATATTCATGAGCTAATGATAGAAACAGTTTTACATTCACTTTTAGTTTCTTACTTTATTTACTCGAAGATTAGGAGACATTAGCATATCACTCAAAAACCACACTTCAAAACTAACTATTGCAGAATGTGCTTACTGCTAGATCATGCTCTCTAATTCAACCGTTTGTATAAAAAATGTTACTTATACTAGTAACAAATTAATTCGCAAAAGGTAGGTACTCTCCAAAAACCCCCCACATGAAAAAACAAAAGAGTTTTATTATCTATTTGAGGGGTTAATAAACTTTTTCAGAAACCACAAAAAAAAAAAAAAAAAGAGAACTCAGAATGGTGAAGGAGGAACTTCAATGGTGGTTCCAGCTTGAATCTGACCCCAACCAATCAAACGCCAATGCTTCTCCACACGCCGGCTCAGTGCCACTTTCTCTCCTTTACTGGTGCAGACCGGCGCGGTCAATTGCAACTTAGCCAAATCGTTCTTAACTCCAACAACTTTGGCTCCAGTGGACATAGAACCGATGTTGAGCATCAGAATCTCTCCCTTTGTTAGCTTTGACACTTTCCCTTGCTTCTCTGATCCCTTTGTTCTCACTCCCAACAGTCGCCGTAGAAGAAAGAAGTTCACCTACAATATTTTTTTTAACATAAACCAAATTAACTACCTACAAGTTTAGAGTTCAATGATATTATACTGACTTGTTGTTGTTTATACCTCGAGTTCAACAAAGACATCAGGAAGGGAACCGATTTCACCAAGGACTTGACCAACTAATCGATCAGCACGAGTAAGTGTTGGGTCCATTGTTGTTCCAACTCCAATTAGACCCCCAGGAACTGCATACTGAAGCTCGTTCTGTTCTGCGTAGAGTGAGATGATGCGAGAGTAGATTGGAGTGCATTTTGGGTTGCCACGCTCGTCTTTCACAACAATTCCAGGTCGGATCTCAATTAATTGGTTGACTTTCAAAACACCCTACAACGAAAGACTGTAGTTAGAGACACCGAGTATATACTGGTGCTATACAATGCTGTTCTGTGAATGATATATATATATATATACCACACATAGTCTGATGAAGCCAGAAGGAAAATATATGCAAACACAAACAAGTTTTGCTTGAGAGATGAAGGGAGAGAGATATACCCGGAGAATACTTCCACCTGCAACTCCACCTTTAATCTCATCAACTTCAAACCCAGGTTTGTTGACATCAAAAGACCGAATCACTATCATGTTTGGTGGTGACACAAAATTCCTCTTAGGGATTGGGATCTTCTTGACAATGTACTCACATACAACATCGATGTTGTATTTCAGTTGTGCTGACACGGGGACGATGGGTGCACCATCGGCGACAGTGTTCTGCAAACAGGAAATTTGAGAACCAAGTTCCCCAAACCCTATTCTTAGCTTAACCAACTGATGAAATGACAATACAATAGGAGATTTTTCAAGGATAAGGAAAAACAAACCATTATAAATTTCTGAATTGCCTCGTGCTGGTTAATGGCAACGTTCTCTTGAATAAGATCAATCTTGTTCTGGAGGATAATGATATGCTTCAATTGCATAATCTCAACCGCGGCAAGATGTTCAGAAGTTTGTGGTTGCGGACAAGTCTCATTTGCAGCGATTAGAAGTAGTGCACCATCCATGATGGCTGCTCCGTTGAGCATTGTCGCCATGAGAATATCGTGCCCCTAAAGATACAATAAAACGAACAGATCATTGATATCTCAAGCTTTGGAAAACAGCAATATAAGAAGAACGAAGAGAACCATAACACATCATACCGGGCAATCCACGAACGACACATGCCTCAATAGTTTCATCTTGGAATTCTCAAATCCAGGGACATCACAATTTGGACTGTCTTCCTTCCCACTTCCATATGCCCTAGAGTAACATATACGTTGTTAAGACTATCCAACACACACAACTTCATACTAGAATTAAAAAAAAACGGGTTGCAAGAAAGAACTGACTTGTAGCACATTGGTCTAGGGCATTTGTCATCCTCGCATTTGTAAATCTTGGCATTTGCATAACCAAGTTTAATCGTGATGTTACGCTCCAATTCATTCTTAAAACGGACAGTCTGCACATGAGCAAGGAATATATGTGAGGCCAATGCATCAGCTATTCTAGTAACATCACCATGGATCAATTCAGGATATGTGAAAAAGGGATAGTCAAATAACCTGGACACCAGAAATAGCTTTGACAACAGTAGACTTCCCGTGAGCAACATGCCCAATGGTTCCTGAGATACATACAACACTTACATGTTATCTTTAGCTTCTACTATGCACAATGGTTAGCTTCTTTGACATCAAACATATGTATATACAAAAAAGATTACCAATATTGATAGTAGCCTGGCGAGAAATGACCTCAGGAGACAAAGGATGCAGCACAGTCACATCCAATTTACTAAGATCTTGCTCCGCCAAACCCTTGTTTCGAGCCATTTTGAGACTGATTACACGAAGGTTTATTCTCTCCTGCTTGAATCAATCAGGAGTAGAAGTCAATCACACAATACTAGTTTATTAGAGCTACGCGTAGAAATTAGGGTTTACCAGATTCAAAGATTCCTAAACCCTAAGTTCCGTTACCTAAACATCAAAACCTAATCTGAATCCCCACTAATCTAGGTGACGTTTCTACAGCAGAACGGTGAAGTAAGATTAAGAAGATGTGCTTTGAGATCGAAACAAACCTGAGCGATGCGAAGAGAAACGATTCTTTTGGTTGTGAGAGATTTGAAGAGAGTGACAAAAGCGGCGCTGGTGGAGGAAGAAGAAGAAGGAGACGACGAACAAAGGGTGATGTGGTGCTGCTCAGTGTTTTTTTATTTTTATCTAAGGGTCCCTCCTTTCTTGATCCTTTTCTATTATTCTCGATAACTATTGTATCTTTCATTATGGCCCCCCAAATCAAAAATCTTACATTCAACCGAACACCGGTTCACTTCTATTTCCCGGTTCGATGGTGCCGGCTTACATGGGCTTAGATTGTACAACTGGGCATTATGGGCCCAAATTCTCCCAAATTATATATGCGCTTCCTAAGAACAACACAAAAAGATGTGTATTTTGACATTATAATTTATACAAAACGTTGATGTTTAACTGATTTACAGAATAAAACGGAAACAAATTAAACAAAAAGAAACGATTTTAAAAAATAATCTAATTTGTCTTATAAACATGCAAATAACTATTTATATAATAAGAAAAATCAATGTGGACAGCAAAATCCACTGAGATCCTATTCCATATGCGTAGAGGCTAAAGGTGAACGAGACAACACTACTGGTCGGTGGAGAAAGAAAAAGACAAGTCTGCAACATTTACTTTCTAGTACAGTCGTCTATGAATTTGATCAAGTGGGCCCTTAAATGGGCCTAACTCAAACCCGTACACCCAAAAAAACTGTCTCCCATTGGTCCTCCTCTTCATAGTTAAGTTCCAAAACATTCCACAATTTTTTTTGACCCACATTCTCATTTACCGTCGCATTCACAAACCGCCATTACCAATTCCAGTAGTTATAAATTAAATTAACGACACAATAATAGATCAAAGGAGTATGAACTAAATCTATGATTTACTAAATATTTTATTAGACGCGATCAGCTTTATTCACGTTATACTTTTTGTTTTTAGGCTCATAAAGTGGCTTATTAGGTCATATCGACACATCAAAAAGGACATGTGAGAGAAATAAGTTAGGTATATACATTCCACGATCATCATCATGCACGTTACACAGTGTTGGAACACAAACTTTTTACCAACTTTTTAGTCAATTTTTTTGTATATCCATTTCGAGTTAACGACTGATATTACTGTATGTTTTTTTTTGTATAATAATAACAAATACATAATAATATGTTTAGTTATTATGCGACTCTATAGTTTTCATGGGAAAAAACAAATCAGTTTTTATCAGTAAATGCCTGGTTTTCAATCATCTCATATACATAGTATATTTGGATATAAAATAATGTAAACTACTAAGCTATTTAATTAATCAAATTCTTTTTATTATGTGTGTCTCATAATATTAATTTCGGATTAAAAAAGCCTTTTCTAGAGAAATCGGATTTCTGAAAACAAAATTTTATCTCAAAAGAGGGAACTTCACAGATCAATTGACATATAGTTTTCACCTTTTTGTTTTGTCCTTGAATTAACCTCTGCACAAGCGACATATTGATCCATATATATTGAATATTGTTCATTACCTTTTTTTTTTTTGTTAACCAGGATGGGTTCGGGCATTCGGCCTTAATCTCCCTCTAGGTCCGGAGCCAGCTTTTGTATGTACCTTCTTAAAGGCCCTGGACACTCCTCCCCGTCCGAGACTCGAACTCGTGACCTCCCAGACCGAAGTCTGAGATGTTACCAGTTGAGCTAGCTCGTCCGGGTAATATTGTTCATTACCTTAGTAACACATTGTTTATTTCATCTAAGAAAAGGTACTTTTTATTTATTTTTTATACACGAAGAAGTAATAACCGAACAAAGAAAGGAAGTGGGAAGTGAGCTGGCCTAGGCTGGAAGTGGTGCAAAAAGGTTTGAACAAAGCCATGCGATACCAAACAAACGCAAATGACAAACTATGCAGCAAAATATTATATTAAATCATCAATATTTTGTTCAAAACAATAGTACATTATCATGGCTTATAGATTGTTACATCATCCTCATAATTCATTCAAGCTACATGATCGGTTACACTTTAAATATATATTTTTACGAAAGCCAAGTGAGAAACTGATGAAACAAATGCCCTTTTTGAAAACAAAAAAAAGAATGATGAGACAATATATATCGAGGAATATATCTATATTTGTATGCAGAAAAACGTGTAATCATCAACCAGTATATGGTTCAACGTACGTACGTGTACTTTGTAGCAAGGGCAAAATTATATATCAATCATGTATACAATGAGATCACGCACATTATTTTTTCAAAATGTATAGTCAGCAAAAAGTGGCATCTAATCTATTAAAAGAGGAGTACAAATAGGAAATACCCCTTAGTTTTCCACAAAAATTACAATTCTTTGCCACTGGTATTATCCCTACATCCAAACACAAATTAAATCACCTCTTATATAGACATATGCTCACAATAAGCCCATTACTAATTTGTTTGACTCAATAATTATATTTTGTATATTTGTAACCATAAAATGAGTTTTATTATTTCTTTTCACCAGAGTATATATCACTGTATCAAAAATCATCTTTAAATTATTAGTCCGAGAAATTGAATTAAATGTCAAAAATATATATCTTATATTCTAAAATAAATCATTTAACTCTAACTTTTTCTTAATATTTACCATTGAATGCTACTAGACTTAAACACAGTCGTTTAATAACTTAACAACTTTGTCCAAAGTTTTTTACAAACCAAGTGCACATAAACTCACGTGGTTTGTTATTGAATATGCCTCAGTTTAAAATTATCTGCAGAAATCAAACAAATGTGATTTAATACCAAATATGACACGGTCTACAAGATCAAAACCAATAATTTAAAGTTTGGTTCACCACATAAAAAAACAATTTGTGTAAATACTTAACCACTTGATTTCGATCCAATATATATCATGATTAAAAAATCATTATCAATGAAATGGTTTAGCAAACATGTCATTTATACACATATTAATAGGTTATCTTCAAACATGTCTAATACATAAATTAATATTATAAAAGAAATAATTATAAGATAGACTATTATCTACAAATCCACCAGTTTAAATTTGTATTCAAATTTTAATTTAACCCACCTATATTCCGTATGTACACGATATTATTTGCAATATATAAATATATTTAAATTATACATTATAAACAAACTAAACGTTTTTGGGTTATCAAAATCTTCTATATCTTATAAAACATTCCTAAAATATAGACAACCAATTATTTTTTTCTAATTTATCCATATTTGACAAATATTCATAATCTTTTTCTGTTATCACTAATTATAATGCGTATGTATTCTATAAATGACAAACTTTATATCCATACTTTGCTCATGCGATCTTAGCAATTGATTAACCACATATATATTTTAGCTAAAATTTAAAAATATATGCGATTAATTGTATTTGTTTTAAAAAGAAATAATCTATTATACATGTCTCTCAAATCTAGCCATTTATACTATTAACTTATGTATTAGTACAAATCATGGACACATTATACTTATAAGGGCCTGTCTAGAATGACGATACATATTATTGTAAAGAGAATAATAATTTAAATGATTACCATTAGCTAACTTATTTGTTAAAAAGTAATCAACAAAAAAGAAGATGAGAGAAATTGTAACACCGACAAAAAAGTTACAAACAAACAAAAAATTAGGTATAATTTCCTTAAAAAAATATGTTTGCCAATAATATTTGGATTTCTACAAAATTTAGTTATTATTCTGGCCCATCTTTGTTACAATTTTTTATCATAATTACTCATTCAATTTATTTGTATAAGGTGGGTTTAGTAAATTTTATTAATATCATAGCTATTTTGTATGTGT
Organism: Moricandia arvensis; assembly: GCA_905132765.1. NCBI lineage: Eukaryota > Viridiplantae > Streptophyta > Magnoliopsida > Brassicales > Brassicaceae > Moricandia > Moricandia arvensis. The sequence goes on along the minus strand of CAJHQP010000840.1, from coordinate 8,934 downwards.
ATATAGATTTTAAAAATAACAAAACAATGAAAAATATTTTATAAAATATATTTTGGATTATAACAGATTGAAGGAAGTAACTGTTTTTAAGCAAATATACTTCCAACCAAAACATATTATAGTTTTAATATCTTCATAAATTTAACATATATTATATAGATTTCATAATAACAATGTGTAAATATTGTTCTAAATTATTGTTTATATAACTAAAATTTATATTTTAAAAATATTTAATTTTATATTGCTAATAAATTGTGGAACTTAGTGTCAACGTATTTATATTAGATTAATTATACAAAAACATATCCATAAATTGATTCTAATTTATATACAAATATTTATATTATAAAACGTATAATTATATAATGGTGACATGAAAAACAAATATCAACATTTAACAAAAAGTGAAAACCATAATTCGCGTGGACGCACAGATTAATATCTAGACTTTGATTAATTTAATACTCATCTCTACCTATGGAGGATAATATCATGATTTGTTGATTACAATTTTTCTAAATATATAATTAACTTTCATTGTAAAACAAAATATAAACTATACATTACTTGCTGTATAAACTTAATTTTTTTCTTAATTATTTTAAAATTTATAATATATTTCTTAAATAAACTCCACTTTCAGGTCAGGCACATGTTTTATTTTTTTTTTTAATTTTTAAAAATCATTTATGTAATGTTTTATTTTGTAAAAATACATATATATACACACATATTTGGATTTAAATTCAATTATTTTTTTTAAAAAATATGTAAAAGCAGTGTATTAATACATAGTTACAACTTTTTAAAAAAGAAATTACATAATAACTGATCCAACATATATCCAATAAAAATATATATAACACAATATAATAATGAAAAATATCATTTTAACAAATTGCTAAAGTAACACAAATGAAAACGTTAAAGTAAAATAAAATTAATGTGTTTTGAAATGTTTATAAGTATATCGAAAACAAACACCCGTGCGGACGCACGGGTCCGATCCTAGTAATAATTAAAAAGCTAAACACATGACCCGTATACATATTTATGACTTGGAACCTACGTCACCTTTTTAAAACAGTCCACTAACATTCACTTTAAAGTATAGCGTCCAACTCAGGATCTGATTATAACTGCGATACCTTGGTTTTAGATTATGTAATCCATATTCTGTACATTGTCCATATATACAAGGTGGCTGATGCTTACGTCTGTTGTCGATTAGTATACCTCAATGTTCGTCCGGTTATGATTTAGTGAAATAACTGCCTTACAATTCATCTAGCATCATCACCTAAAGTATAGTATCCTATATGCACCAAACTCTTAATAATATAGACAACCACCACTATAGAACGTACATGACCAAAAAAATATTATAAACCATCCACATCCTAAAATGCCTAAACTACATCAAATTAAATAGATTCCTACTTCCAGTTCTTAACATAAACCAAATGCAAAGAAGATACAATATAGTTATATACAGTATACGGTTATCACATCTCGCGCGGTAGCGCGAGTTTACCCTAGTCTGGAATAATAAATTTCTTGACGATATATATATATATAAGGAACTTTTAAAATTATAAAATCAATGTAAAAAAGAAGTCAACTATGTTCTTAACAAATCAAGAGACAAAAAAGCATGTATATGATAAAGGTAGAAAAGATTAGTTCAAGTCTCCCAAGTGCAAGATGCTCTCACTCTGATCCATGTACATTAGGCTAAAACATATGTTTGCTGCTTTCTTATCAAACCAGTGGTCTGGTATACCGTTGATATCAATCTTTTTCATATCATTGTTTTGCAGATCATAACAGAGAATATAAAAAGGAGAACTCAAATCACGTGGTACCAATAAAACCTTGCCACTTTGAGTTGTAGCTTTTACCTCAAAATTAATGTTATGGACCAAATTGAGCTGAGAAGGCTGCAAAACCAGAGTCTTATTTGACCACTTGGCATCTTTCACAACCCACAAAGCTACTTTACCCTTTTGTTTAAGATGGGTATGGTCAAAAACAGCTACTTTCCCACCATACTCAATAAGACTCACGTTCTCGAGCCATCCGTCTACACGAGGTGCTTTGATCTTTTTGAACTTTTCAGATTCAATGTCGAAGATCACCACCACATAATTTGACATATGAGTCAATTCAAAGCCAGGTAATATATTCTCCCATTGATAGACAACCCTGGTATGGAAACAGGCTTGTGATTAGAAGTAGGATCCACCTCTTTCCAAGAGGCTCCGGGTTTTAGGGTTAAGACTCACTGCTTTAGTATTCTTATTGCACTTCTCACCGTTGGCCCTCGTATTCTTCTTCTGCAACTTCTGATTCGTGGCTCTTGTCTTCTAGTTGTACAAATATACTCTGAGCAGATTACTTTGTACTGGTCGTTAACAGGGTGTGTCCAAAATAGTAGAACGTATTGTCTCCTAGAGAACATGGATTTGTGGCGGGTAAAGTAACAAGTTGTCTGGTGGCAGGATTGCAGATTCGGGGAACTTCAGAATCCGCGGACCACATGAATCCACAAAGATTCTGCAGGTTGTAAGAATCTAGCCATGGGATGGTGACACCGTGGTCAACTACAAAGGAGGACGGATTAGTTGCGTGTGGTGCCAATGATAAAATTACAGACTTAGGGTCATCTTCGTAGATGTCTTCCGATAAACACATGTAAAGGCGTTGTTCTGATGAAACCATTAGGAATCGATTGCTGAAATACTGGGAGCGAATAAGAGATGCCCAAAGCTTTTGAGACGCACTTGAATCTCATTAGGGTTTTAGCAAGCAATCTCGTGAGAATCTCTGTCACCAGTTCCGTTGGAATATGAACCTCTCGTGCTTGGCTTCGTCTGTCTCTTCGAAGACAAACTCATCTCGCACAACCTCAATCTCTGCACAAAGTTAGTGATAGAAACAAGACAAAGTTACGCAGTCTTGGAGAGAAAGAATCGCCAAGATCCCAGTTTAGGGTTTGAGAAGATTGATTTGAGTTATATAATATACGGAGTACTAAATCGTAAATACTATTATTTTGATATCTATTTACTAACAGTTGTCTTATTTACTTTTTATTAATAAAGTTTTAATTATTTTTTTAAAGCTAAACTTCCTATTTTGGAAAACCATATGAATAATAAAAAGGAAATATTTTTAAAATACATTCTGTATATATAAAACTAATTTTATTTTATATTTTCTCTAAACAACACAAACAAAAAAAAGAAATATCTGTAAAATTTTGAATATATAGGTTTATATATAACATAATTTGCAAAAAAATGTCAAAATAAAATAATTTAAATAAAACTATAAAATAACAATTTCAATCTCTATAATAGTATTTGAGACGTTAACTTCATAAGTGTCGCGCGCTCACTTTAATACTCACAAAAGTCAATTACATGATTACCCCTTAATAAATTAAAAATTATACGTGTTTGTCAATACTAAAAATTGTTTTATTTTCTTTCTTATTAATAAATTTTTAATTTTTTTTAGATCTAAACTTCCTGTTTTGGAAAACCATATAAATAATACAAAGGAAATATTTATAAAATATATAGATTATTTATATATAAAACAAATTTTATTTTATTTAACTTTATATTTTCTCTAAACAACTTAAGTAAAAAGGAAATATCTATAAACTTTAAAATATATGGTATATATATATATATATATATATACAAAAAATTTGACAAAAGAAAAATAATTTAAAGAAAACAATATAAATAACAATCTGCTTAGAAGATTATGGAAAATTGTCTAAAATATCATATTCTTAATATCACTTTTCATGTTTACCTTAACCACTTTTATCCACATTTTTAAAGTGTGGAAAAACATTTATAACCCTAATGTTAATTAATTTAAGACTTAGGTTTAGAGTTTATGGGTGAGGTAAGATTTTGAAATGTCGAATTTATGATTCTAATTAATTAAGAGTCTTTTGCCTCTTAAAAACAAAGTATTTGTAAAAATGTCTCTTTAGTGAAAATAAATATTAATAATGGTACCAATAATGTGGTAAACATGAAAATTTTCTTACGATTATTGTCACAAAATTTAATTTCAAAAAAATATAATGTTTGAGATTATGTTGTAAAACGGAAGTTTTTGAATATAAATCTTATTTTTATGAACTTTACTTTTTTTATTAAATAAAATAACCTCTTTTAAAATTTATAAATATTTCCTTTATGTATGTATTTTGAATACCAATGTAAATAAAAAAATCTAAAAAAATCAAAATAACAAAAAATTCAGAATTGTTTTTTAATAATGTCATTAATTCTATTTTTAATTTATTAAGGTATTATTTTAACTAACTATTCTAAAACTTAACGTGAGTGCGACACGTAGTAAATTCACTTCTCAAGCATTTTACACAAATACCTTTAATGAATTAAAATTATATGAAATTTTCTTTACTAAATTTTTATTTATTTATTTATATTAATAAGTTTAAATTTTATTTCTATAGAAAACCATAAATAATAAAAGTTTTGTTTATTAAGTATATATATTTAATATATAAAACGAATTTTATGTTATTTTAATTTATATTATCTTAAACAAATATCCATACATTTTCAAATTATATAGGTTTATATATAATTTTTTTGAAAAATTAAAATAATTTATGGAAAACCATATAAATAATAAAAAAATATTTATAAAACATAAAGATTTGTATATATAAAACGAATTTTATTTCATTGTACTTTATATTTTTCCTAAACAACTTAAATGAAAATGGAATATCTATAAAATTTCAAAATATATAGGTATATATATTTAAAACCTAATTTTCAAAATATTTGTAAATAAATAATTTAGATATTTTTGTAGAAAATAATTTTTATTATGATTATATTTTTATCAAATGATTAAGAAGAAAATCATTTTAAACAACATAAACTGATTTTCTAATATCACATTTCTCAATCACATGCTAAATTAAGAAAAATATAAATTATTAAATAAAATTTTACTTAATTTTCATAGATATAAATAAGAAACAAAAAACTTAAATATTTAACAGTTATTATAATTTGATTATTTTGTAAATATATATTTCTGTACATGAGCACGAGAGAATACTTTAGTTTTATTTGTTTGCTCTTCGAACCACCCTCCAATCAAAGTCAAATCATTTAAGATTGTAAATTTTATTTTCAATAATAAAAATATGTATTAATTTAATTTTAATTGGAAACAGGGTATTCTGTAGTCAAATAAAATCACAAGTAAATTAGTTTAAGAGAAAATTGAGAGATTTAGGGCATCCCAAACGTTAGTATCTTTCCATGTTTCAAGCAAATAAAATATAAAAATAAATAGGAAAAGCAGGAAAGAGAAGGAGGGACGTACCTCTACAAAAGTACTCTATCTGATGTTAAATAAACTCTTCCTCCACCATACTTCTTTTTTATTGGTTAACTTTTTCATGAAATAAAATTCTTTTATTTTTTAGTTATAAAGAACCAACACAATTTCTTACCAATGTGGATGCTCTTAGAACTAGTAATTGATGATTTTGACTAGTTAGACTGTAATAGATAACATGAATCATACTCCTCTGCCGGCCATTTTATCTGCCAGCCCTTCGTGTAGATGAAGATGGTAAGCAGATTGGAAAAGAAAAGATTTACATCCTTAAGTCAATCAGTCTTAGATATGTGATGTTTTCCTCTAATTATCCGTTTATGTTCACATGCAAGCAGAAGATAAGGCAGTATATAGGTTTTTTTTGTTCACAGGCAGCTGATGAATTGATCAGAAACACCGGCATAATGCTACTCATTACTTGTAACAGAACACCATAATCTTGGCCATAAGATGAGACTCTATGAGATGTCTCTCTGAAATCTAAAAGAGTGTGAAAAGAAGGCATGCCACGTGTCAAAACTGTTTGATTGTGATGGAAAGACAATGAGCTATTTGCTTTCAAAATGTGCAACCCTTCATGAGAGACTGAGACAGTTCCTCTAACATCAGATAGAGTACCTTTGCAGACTGGGAATCTCTATTTAAGACATAAATAATAGACTGGAAATCTCTATTTAAGACATCTAAAGAGTATTCCACCGTACCAAAAACAGATTGAATGTTAAATGTTAAAACTGACTAACCTTCCCAAGCGTGGTCAAGCCATCTCTCAGTCTGGGGATGACTAAAACATGAAGATAAGCATGTGGGTTTGTCTGAATGCCATAATGCTTTCATCTTCATAGACAATGTCTGATGGAATCTCTTTTGCTATGATCTTCTCAAATCTAAAACAATATCAATGATCATAGTCTTTAGATATTGTTCGGTAGATAGTGCATGCGATCGTTAAACCATTTAGAATAATCTAGAGTAAAATAAAGTATTATGAACTCAATAAAATCAAGGTAAGTATTTTTGGTTAGAGTGCATTACAATTTAAGGTACTTTTAGCTCGTGGTGTACTTTGGGCTAGAGAAATTTTATTTTTGTACTTCAATATCCTAACGATTCTTTCATTTATTTGTATCGTGGATACAAAATTTTTAGACCATAATAGTTCAAGATAATCTTTTGACGATTCTTTCATTTCTGACTGTGTCTCTTTGTTCAAACCCAATGATATAATCTTGGTTACGCGCATGCATTGTAAGAAGTGTCTAATCGTCACCACTATAGCGTTGTCTCTGATCAACTGTGTAATCTTGTGACTGATGGCAACTATCCATCTAGCTTTAGCTCTGGGAATGGGAACAAATGTTTACTTCACTTATATCGTCGTCAAATTTCATAGTTCTGGTTTAATCTCATATCAGACCACTCTTGTCGTCGTCTTCATCGAAGTATTGATATTCCTCTTCGTCTGTGACATAGGTTTCAGAATAAGCTTTTCTGCTTGAATCGGGCTCTTCGTCGGCTAAAGGAAACAGTCAATTTAATCGCCGGATGAACAATTTCCATCGTTGGTAAATTAAAAAGTGATTGATTGTAAATATAAGGGCATCCACAACCGTGGATTCCCCTCGGAGTCCTTAGGAATAGTGTTTTTAATTTTTTAATTATTATTATTTTTTTTTCAGATTTTAAGAAAAAAAATTAAAAAAAATAAATACCAACCAATCACGGACCGCCACGTGTCGTGAATAGTATAAGAATCGATCCTTATATAAGGATTTTTTTGGATGAATCCTTAATTTTTTTGATTATTTAATTATTATTTTTTCTAAAGATTCCGCTAAGGATCACCATTGCGGGTGCTCTAATCACACGTTCTCTGCTGTAAGTTATTAGGAGTTTTAGGTTATTTATAAGATGAAAGTGTTTGACATGGTCAAAATATGTCTAAGTTTAAAAGTATGTATAGATGTAATATTCTCTTTTTGTTATCAACTATTTATTTTATTTTCATCATAAAAATTTACAGAAAACAGATAGAAATATTATAGCTACGTATGGCCTCATACACATTTTCTTTTACTTAGATCTCACTATTTTACGCTAAATTATTTGCCAGATTCTCTGTTTTGACCGAAGCAACATAAGGGAGGAATCCATTGAAGTGAGAACCATTTCGATTCATTCATGTGACAGCTTTGGAGATAAACAGCGTCCTAGTGAGTATTTATATTTTGTTCACATATTATTTTCAGATGATTTTAAATTATAGGATCGATGAATTCACTCTAGCAGTCTATTATATTGATGATACAATACCAAACAACGTGACATTGTGTTAAAAAACTCAAAACTTATAAAACGTTTTGTTTGACATTCATTGGTGAGCCAAAAGGCATTTTTTACATGTTCTTAGCTAAACCATACACCATATTTATAAACCTACAAGAGAAATCAATAAAATTTTGTCAATTTTGTATATCCGCAGAACTTATTGTTAACTATAAATAAGTAACAAAATTAGAATCAACAATTTATGGCATATTTCAGTTTTACATTTCTAAAACAATATAATCTTTCTGTGAACTAGCATTTATGTTTACAATGTCTTTTTGTTGTATAACGAATTCTTCACTTAAGAATTCAGGATAATTATATATATATATATATATATATATATATATATATATATAAAACTAGTCCATATTTAACTAGAGAAGTCTAAAAAAACTTAACTTCAACCAGTTATTATATATATATTTGTTTTATATATCCAAACCAGCATAATTTTGTATTGAAGTAGTACTTGCGTTTATAATATTTTTTTCTGTATAAACTATTTTGAATTCAGAACTTGATATTTTCATACCATATGCGAATATAGATTTATATTATCAGTTTTTATAGAAAATAAACTCGTACATATCTAAACTAAATATCTAAAATAAATTTGAACAATATTAATGCTTTACTAAGTCATATATAAATACATTTAGTAGTAGATATATTGAATACATTTTGGGGATGTATTCAATGTAAAATTTGAAGTGATTTGATTTTTAATAAGGTTGTAGATGATTTCAAAGAATTGAAGAGTTTTAAGTGGTTTTTGTTAAAACACCTTAGAATATCACTTAAAATCATGAGATTTTAACTTTAATTTTCTTAAACTAAGAAACTCCACCCAAACAATCTAAAATCATTTAAAATATTAAAACTCCACAACTTAAAATATTTTCAATAATAGTGGATTTTAGAGTACTTTATGAAATGTCAAGTTTAATAACAGTGGATTTTAAATGAGTTTTTGAAATTCATGTTTGAATAAGAGTCGATTTTTTATTTTTAAACAAATCACCTAAAATTCTCACTTGAATACACCCCACTTTAAGTAAGTTCTAATTGTTATGTAATTACACGATATTAATTAGCTTTAAATAAAAACAAATAGCTTGCCCTAGATTTATGTGATGGTCACTTATCTAAAATATTGTGTTTCAAAAAAAGGGTCACTTATCTAAT